>LUCW03000050.1:50000-60000 GCA_001586965.3 Sphaeroforma sirkka | reverse complement strand
TGTCAACTCCGTCAAAGGCCTGAGAGGGTGCGTGCAAGGGCAGACATGAGCACTATACTGTGGTAACGACAACAAGATACAGAATATGTGTACACGGGTATTAATATAAGCGGTCACGACAACAAGATACAGAATATGTGTACACGGGTATTAATATAAGCATGCATCGCGAGTGGTTTTATCCAGTTGGTCACATCTCCACAGTTATCAAATAGACCAATACTGATAACAGCAGATGCTTTGTGAATGACCACATCAGTTACATTAGGGCTTTAGAGTTTAGGGTTTAGGGTTTTATGGGTTTGAAAGTAAGGTTTTATATCAACAGTCCGTGCACTTCCACTAACAATGTAGCGAAGTACTGCAATGCAACGGAGTGAACTACAGGTCACTACTGGCTTATGCGAGACACCCTGGACCACAACCTAATTCTAATTTATGTCAGAAAGAGCGAAATACTGCCTACTACTGGTTAATGTGAGAAAACCTGAACCACAGCCCAGTTAGTATATATATATATATATATATATATATGTGTGTGTGTGTATTTAGTGTCTATATATATACATATATATATATATATACTAACTAATATGCGAAAGAGTGAAGAACTGCCTAATATTTGTTGATGAGAGAAAGAGTGGAAAACATACTGCGTGATGTCCGCTGAAGCAAACGCTCTGTATGCCGCTCTGAATGGCAGAAACCCATTGTGCAAGGCACCTCTATTGCCATGGATGACGGAGATACCTTCATAGTCCACCTACGACACGTAGGGATAGGCAGATGAATAGGTGATATATACATACACACACCCACACATATCTATATATATATATATATATATATATATATATATATATATATATATATATATATATATATAACCTCTGTTGCCATAGATAACGGAGACGCCTTCGCAGTCCACCTAACACACGGGAAGGTGGAAAAAGGTGGAGAGATAATTGTACACAAGATAGACCACGTATGCTTTGTTCGCCGATCAGATGAGAAAACGGATGTACTGCATCAACTACAAAGCATCTGATGTACTAATCATACGATGTACTAATCATCTGATCATATAACAGAAGACGCAGTAACGTATTGGAACTAGTCAGCCCTTGATAGCTAGTGCACCCAAAAAAAAACCCACTAAACCCCTAAAACCCTAAAACCCTGTCATATAATATCCACGTGCAGGCATAGTAGACAAATCCCCACGTGTATGTGTGTATTAATTGCGATACATTGTGCGAGATACTGAACAGGAGAAAATGCATACACACACACACACACACATACACACATATATATATACACACACACACGCATATATACACAAACATACACACACATACACACACACATATATATATATATATATATATATATACACACACACATATATATATATATATATATATATATATATATATATATACATGTAGAAACTAAGGCACCCCTCTTCACTTAGTGGTTTAGTTGTACACCCACAAGTGAGCATGGGAACATGTTATAGGGGGTGAATGTACTGCTATCGCCAGCACTATGTCGGGTAGATTGGATGTAAACTCTCATGTACTTCAACACTCGTGTATTTTGAAACGCTCTTGTATTTTAAAATACTCATGTATTTTAAAACTCTCATATATTTTAACAATGTGTCTTAAAAGATTTATGTATTTTCAAACTCGTGTATTTTAAACCACTCATGTATTTTGAAACTCTCGTGTATTTTAAAACTCTCATGTATTCTAACACATGTATTTTAGAACATTCATGCATTTTAACACTCATGTATTTTAACACTCATGTATTTTAAAAGTCTCATTTTAACACTCATGTAATTTAACACTCATGTATTTTAAAACTCTCATATATATGTATTCTAACACATGTAATTTTAAACATTCATGCATTTTAATACTCATGTATTTTAACACTCATGTATTTTAAAACTCTCATGTACTTTGAAACTCTCATGTATTTTAACATTCATGTATTTTATCACTCATGTATTTTAAACTCGGCAGTCCGGATGGACATGCACACACACCTCGTCGCATGGGGCCCAAAAGTAGGTACAGAAATCCAACCGAAAGTTGTATTTGCATGACAAGATCTTGACCCTGATATGACATGGGACACCAAATAGTACAATTAGTTATGTAAGATAGTACAATTAGTTATGTAGAATAGTACAATTAGTTATGTAAAATAGCACAATTAGATATGTGAAATAGTACTATTAGTTATGTAAGATAGCACAATTAGTTATGTAGCACAATTAGTCATGTAAGATAGTACAACTAGTAATGATATGTAAAGATCTTAACCTTGAGATCGCATGTAGCACCAAATAACTCATAGGAGAGAGTGTCTGTGCTATTCAACTTTTGGAAGAGAGTGTCTGGCTATATGTTGTGGTAGTATTATCACTCCCTTGCCATCGTATTGGACAACTGTCGAAAGCTCTGGCGTCTCCTCATACTCATTTAAGACACTCACTTAAAGCACACTCCCTTATAACACTCACTTATTGCACTCCCTTATAACACCTATCTATAACACTCCTTTATAACACTTACTTGTATCACTCCTTTATAACACTCCTTTATAACACTTACTTATATCACTCCTTTATAACACTTACTTATATCACTCCTTTATAACACTCACTTATAACACTCACGCAGTGTTAGAACACCCTAACCCTCCCCATACCTGTCGGGATGAAGGGCGTAGTATATGTTAAGGCAACATTGGTCACTTACAACACTCACTTAAAACACTTACTTAAATCACTCGCGCAGTATTAGAACACCCTACCCCTCCCCTACCTGTCGGATGGAGGACGTAGTATATGTTAAGGTAGCATTGGTCACGTATAGCACTCCCTTATGACACTCACATAAATCACTCGCGCAGTATTAGAACACCCTAACCCTCCCCCTACCTGTCGGGATGGAGGGCGTAGTATATGTTAAGGTAGCATTGGCCACTTATAACACTCCCTTATAACACTCACTTAAATCATTCGCGCAGTATTAGAACACCCTACCCCCCCCCCTACCTGTCGGGATGGAGTGCGTAGTATATGTTGAGGTAGCATTGATCTCCCCACACCACCACGTCTTTGTAATCCTTCGACAGCGCCAGGACATCTTGTTGATGGTTCATGGCTCTCATGCGGTCTAAATCCTGCAGAAACAGTACGCGTACGAATACGGTAACGGCACATGTGTAGGTATATGTATAAGTACATAGACTCATTCGTAGGGTGGTATATGATGCCTTATGGCTCTCATGCGGTCTAAATCCTGCAGAAACAGTACGCGTACGAATACGTTAACGGCACATGTGTAGGTATATGTATAAGTACATAGACACAGTCGTAGGGTGGTATAGATCTTGGCTTGTGCTTGCAGGGAAGCAATCCATCTCGCATGTCTTAACGGCACATGTACGTACACGCATTCATTTGGCCGTATATGCATTGCCTGATGCGCATGGGGTAGAACGTACAAGCACGTAAAGCATATACCGACATGTATGTGACATGTGCGCAGATGAAGCCGTAGAGTGGTATATAACTTGGATTGTACTTTCTTTTAATCAGCCATTTACTTAAATGAATTCATATGGCGGTATATGGCTTGGTTTGTACTGACATTTAACTAATACAAACAGATATATATATATACACACACACACATATATATATATATATATATATATATATATATATATATATTCATAAACATTTGCTTATATGAATTCATATCATGTTATATAACTTGGCTCGTGCTTGCAAAAAAACACTACAAGCACAGATACATTCACAGAAACGTACTACGATACGTCTATACTAAGGCACGAGACCGTACAAGTACACTTACGTGGATAGCTTTATGAGGCAGAGGCGTGCTAGTGTGTATATGCACGTTGGTATCATATTGGAGAATACAAAATACAGGTTATAGATAGCATATGTGGCGTCTATTCGCGAATGCGAGCGCGACGACCGCGCGCGTGTTTTTGTGTTTGTGTGTGTGTTTGTGTGTGCGTGTGTGTGTGTGTGTGTGTGTGTGTGTGTGTGTGTGTGTGTGTGTGTGTGTGTGTGTGTGTGTGTGTGTGTGTGTGTGTGTGTGTGTGTGTGTGTGTGTGTGTGTGTGTGTGTGTGTGTGTGTGTGTGTGTGTGTGTGTGTGTGTGTGTGTGTGTGTGTGTGTGTGTGTGTGTGTCTCTCTCTCTCTCTGTGTGTGTGTGTGTGTGTGTGTGTGTGTGTGTGTGTGTGTGTGTGTGTGTGTGTGTGTGTGTGTGTGTGTGTGTGTGTGTGTGTGTGTCTCTCTCTCTCTCTCTCTGTGTGTGTGTGTGTGTGTGTGTGTGTGTGTGTGTGTGTGTATGCTTGTGTGTGCGCGTACCTATATCAACATACCATTAAGATGATTCCGCTATTCAGTCCAAGCGCATTTGTTTTCTTGTCCTGACCAAACCACGGGTGCTTGGCGTGTCTGCAGTAGCAATCCAATACAATCCCAATATAATTGTGTTAAGGCTAGATATATGGATCTCAATGAAATCCAAAACACTGATTGATCGGGCAAATTCGGGTCATAGCGGGTACATAAAATCCAATCCCAATGTAATTGAAATCAGATCCAAAAAACAAAATTGAGCACTGGACTGCAAAAATACACAGACCTGTTGTACCAGTCGCGTAGTTATAGTACCACACACCTGTTACCATGCTATATCAGTCACATACTAACGCTCTCTCTCACAAATGACCATCACATCCTATACACATCTATTACCATGCTATATCAGTCACATACTAACACTCTCTCACACAAATGCCCATCACATCCTACACGCATCTATTACCATGCTATATCAGTCACATATTAACACTCTCACACACCTTTACGCATCATTTATCTCACACACCCACACACCTGTTGTACCAGCCAAAATTGTCGTGCTTGCCGCGGATATGCTCAACCGTCATAGCAGACAGCGTGCTCTCGTTGAAGTGGCGGAATTCTTCCCTGCTCATAGTGTGTACAAGACGTGTAAGCAAGCGCGCGCGCGTGTGTGTGTGTGGTGGGTGGGTGGGTGGGTGTGGGTTTGTGTGTGTGTAGGTGTGATTGTATCCATGCGTCGGCGTTTATATCTATGCGTGTGTGTTCGTGCCTATATGTGTGCCTGTTTTAGCATACATGTGTGTGTGTGTGTGTGTGTGTGTGTGTGTGTGTGTTTGGGCAAAACTTACTCGTACTCTAAAACATTGGTGAGCCAAAAAAAATACACCCGTCACCATTGCAACACTCTTGCTACAGAAAGCGCCAGATGTCTCATACCATATACCTATCACCCCACACAGCACCACCGTACTGCTGTCAACGTAGATGACAACTTTGGCAAACGACACTCGCGTACGGAGATGGTGGAGAGAGACATGCTTATATCCACATTCTATGCATGAACAGTCTATACCCACACATCGGCTGTCACAACCAATCCCTCGTACCACAGATTACACTACCAGTCTCACACATACCATATATGGGCCACATCGCGCAGCACTAACATGTCAGTGTCAAAGTAGATGACACGCTTGACATCTGGCATTTGCGAGGGCAAGAATATGCGCTGGGTGGCACACGGCTTGAAGACACTGGACCAATACGGATCCACCTCTACTTCATATAAAGTGTAGGTAAGCTCCTTCTTCACAAACTGTTGTGCATAGCAACGGGTATGTGTGTTGTTAGTCGTGTTGTGCATAGCAACGGGTATGTGTGTTGTTAGTCGTGTTGTGCATAGCAACGGGTATGTGTGTTGTTAGTCGTGTTGTGCATAGAAACGGGTATGTGTGTTGTTAGTCGTGTTGTGCATAGCAACGAGTATGTGTGTTGTTAGTCGTGTTGTGCATAGCAACGGGTATGTGTGTTGTTAGTCGTGTTGCTGCGTGGTGTAGGTGAGCTCCTTCATCACCAACTGTTATCCAGTTGAATGGAAGTATGTCTTGACCCGCGTGAGGTCGTACACTCCACACAAAGTGTAGGTATGCTTTCAGATTATATATATATAAATATATTCTCCCACGTATACATATATATATATATATATATATACATGTGTAGGTATGCTTTTAGGTTACATTTATATATATATATATATAAATATATACATATATATATATATATAAAGTGTAGGTATGCTCGTATGTGTCTGCTGCTTTGTTACATGGTTATGTACTTGTGTATTCTTGCATGTGCCGGGTGATATATTCATTGGTGACTTGGTCAGACATACTTGGTGGACATAGGTAATAGGTGGTTTTAGGGTTTTAGGGATGTAGGGATGTAGGGATGTAGCGGTGGTCAGGCAGGGTTTCATCACCTGGAGTAATGGGTTGGTATTAAGCAGAAGTTGCTCAACCCTGTGTTGGTTACGCCAAGTCGTATGATGCGTGGGTTTTAGGGTTTGAGTTTTAGGGTTTTGAGACCCACTCGCACTGGAGTGTTGTATGCGGACGAGGGCACTCGCTACATTGCGCTTTAAATGACGTGCCACTGAGTGCATGACACAGGTTCACTCACACTAAAATGAGCTGCACCTTGTTGTGGGGTTTAGGGCTTACACTCAGGGCTATAAACTGAGCTGCACCTTGTTGTGGGATTTAGGGCTTACACTCTAGGCCATAATCGGTCGAGAGACAACATACCTACCTTCTTTTCATTAGAAGGAGAAGGAGCGTCAAAATTTACGTTCACACATCTCCACAATCAACAGCAGCACGGACGCGTGCGTACGTATCAGAGAGCTTGATTGTACGACCAAACGTATGACAAATTAAGGCATGACTCAGGGAAAAATACAACACGCGTGACAAACTACCACGACATGTGACAGAATACGACAATACGAGTGAGAAAATAACAAGTTGTGACAGAACACGACAATACGAGTGACAAAATAACAAGTTGTGACAGAATACGACAATACGAGTGACAAAATAACAAGTTGTGACAGAATACGACAATACCAGTGATAAAATAACAAGTTGTGACAGAATACAATTCAAATGACAAACTACCACAACTTGCGACAGAATACGACAATTCGAGTGATAAAATACAATACGACAACACGGATACTAAGATATATGCCCACTGTGCGACTCGTTCAAGAAATGTGACGAAATCCTGCCGTTTCAGTAACAATTTACCAGAACATATACACTCACCTTGTGAGACTGCTCCAAAAAGCGTGACAAAATCCTGCCGTTTCAGTATCAATTTATCAGAACATATACACTCACCTTGTGAGACTGCTCCAAAAAGTGGGACAAAATCTGGCCGTTCTGGCCGTTGTAGTGGATGTGCACGTGCAGTAGGGGGTGCGTAGTAGTCATGAGCACAGACCGCAGAAACACCGTAGCATCGCGGTGAAAGCCGTCGCCACACACAGCCAAAGCCACGTGTACAGTCTCGTTCTTAGGCACTTGTGCCTATACGACCAGCCATGGTAACGGAAACAGATGTGCTGATGTTAGTATAGTCTTAGACAGCCACGTGTACAGTCTCGTTCTTAGGCACTTGTGCCTATACGACCAACCATGGGTAACACAAACAGATGTGCTGGTGTTAGTATAGTCTCATACAGCCTCGTGTATAGTCTCGTGCTTAGGCACTTGTGCTTATACGACCAGCCATGGTAACGCAAACAGATGTGCTGGTGTTAGTATTGTCTCAGGCAGTCACGTGTACGGTCTCGTGCTTAGGTACTTGTGCCTATACGACCAGCCATGGTAACAGAAACAGATGTGCTGATGTTAGTATAGTCTTAGACAGCCACGTGTACAGTCTCGTTCTTAGGCACTTGTGCCTATACGACCAGCCATGATAACACAAACAGATGTGCTGGTGTTAGTATAGTCTCATACTGCCTCGTGTATA
The DNA here is from genome assembly GCA_001586965.3 of Sphaeroforma sirkka. Lineage (NCBI taxonomy): Eukaryota > Ichthyosporea > Ichthyophonida > Sphaeroforma > Sphaeroforma sirkka. Next base: position 52,032 of record LUCW03000050.1, on the reverse strand, counting down.
GTCTCGTGCTTAGGCACTTGTGCTTATACGACCAGCCATGGTAACGCAAACAGATGTGCTGGTGTTAGTATTGTCTCAGACAGTCACGTGTACGGTCTCGTGCTTAGGTACTTGTGCCTATACGACCAGCAATGGTAACGCAAACAGATGTGCTGGTGTTAGTATAGTCTCAGACAGTGCTCTCGGATGATGGTACAGTCATAAAGAGGTGCCAGTTGTTTGTGTACGGTATACGCCTGCATGGCCTGGATATTGGACATGTGCTTATTACTAGTACAGGGTCAGATAGAGCGGTATGGCTGTAGTGTGTGATTTCTGTCGTAAGTCCTTGTATATATATGATCAATTTGGTTCGAAGGGGATTGGTGCAGAGGTGGCAGTATAGTCTCAGGCGGTGGTACAGTTTGTGTACAGTCTCTTACTTGGGCACTCATGCCTGTATTTTGGGGGTGTAACCCTGAGTAACCCTGGTATGGCATGCATAGATATAGACACCCTCTCAGAGATACATAACATCAAACGTGTTGAACATGTATGCTACTATTTCTAGCCACACCCAGCTACATTACTAGTCTGAACCCGAGAATACAATCTAAAATTGCCCACAGGTATGAAAATGTCCGGGATTTGAAAAAGATATGCGCCATTCCTTATATATATGCATACGCGCAAATAAACATATATATATATATATATATATATATATATATATATGTGTGTGTGTGTGTGTGTGTGTGTGTATATATATATATATATATATATATATATATATATATATATATTATATTGTTGTATGTGTATGTATACATATATCTGTTGTTTGTAATTTGTTTGTAATTTTATATATGCGTACCAGAAATGTAGCCATTCACTCATCGATACCAGAACGGACACATACTTGATCATAATTAACAGTAATTAATAGCATACGTCTATAAATATCTTCTTAGATGTTGATAGACATGTGTGGAAAATAATACAGTATCAGCTCCCTGGACTGATAATTGTGTACATTGACGTATTTGGTGTGCGTTTGTTGACATAACACGCACGTGGTGTATGTGCACCATTCTGTGATTCATACACATGATTCGTGCAAACGGTAATAATCATACAACGATATACAGAAGCATATATGTGGTAAAATGTGTAGCTGAAGTTGTGCTAACACACTTAGGCGAGAGTGAAGTATAGATATAGCCTACGCAATACACAAGCACACACGTGGTCGTATAGCACTTGCACACATAGTCTGGAGACGATGAACTGGTACTACCTGTGTGCAGACACCATCCCCTTCAGTCACTACTTCTCAAAATCAGAGTACACTAATTTTCTTGTGGTAAGCTCGACTATATTCTGCACATATTTCATGAAACCATATACGTATCACAGAACACAGGGCCAGCGAACGGTGTCACAATAAAGGCACCCAGAACTCTACCTGAGCAGCCTGCGATCCGCTCAGTAAACCGAGGACGCTCCAAAACAGTATCAACAGTACAGATGGCCTGAGACAAACACCGAGTGCCCCGATTGAACGCATCTTGTTTCGTTGTTGTGCACAACCGCACTATATGTTATAAAATATAGATAAGTAGAGCAATGCTGGATATTTACTTGATATGTAAGACAGGAATCACATCTGCTGCGTGTACTAGTATGAATTAATGTAGGCCACTGAATGCTCTGGTGATATAGAGATGCAACACTCACTGTCTGAGATTTATGTAGCTATATACAAGTTCACTTGCATATTGTTATACATTATGTAGTGTTTGCACATGTATGTAAGGCTACTTTTTCGTGTTACATGCGACACAAAAATGGAAGATTGGAAGGATAAGCGGCTCTTTTTTTGCCAGAAATTTGTCTGAAATTCCTCTTTTGTATTTTTTACAGCCACATTCCAATGGAAGATGTTATAAATAAATAAAAAATAAAAAAAGAGTGACAGAGCAACTTGAGATCGCCAATTGAGTACATTTTATTTTTGGATTCTTTTTGGCGGGCTGGCGGCGTATTACTCCTC
>LUCW03000050.1:37500-45000 GCA_001586965.3 Sphaeroforma sirkka | reverse complement strand
AATCTGCTTAATTCGGGAATACAGTATTAGCCACTTGAATACAATCACATGTACCCTTGGTACGTCGTCGTCGCATCCGCAGCTATAGCTTCGTCAATTTGTTGACAGTCCGGATGTTACACTACCGAGACACTCATGAAGAATCCCCTTTACACCATATACTAAATCACTCTGGCCAGACAGGGGGACGCACGCCACACAACATCACTCAGACCACGTGCTTATGGCGTATTTACTTAGCAATCTCATTCATCTCCTTCTTTGTCCTCTATATTTACCAGGCATATTTACTTAACAATCTCATTCACCTCCTTTTTGTCTGCTATATTTACCAGGCATATTTACTTAGCAATCTCATTCATCTCCTTCTTTATCTGCTATATTTACCAGGCATGTTTACTGAGCAATCTCATTCATCTCCTTCTTCGTCCGCTATATCTACCAGGCAAATTGAAACCAAGAATGTATCGCCTATGAGCTCAGGCAGCGATGAGTTCGACGACAGTATGTCTTTGTTGGGTTCTACTTCGATCAATTACTTGGGTTTGTGTACAAAAGAGTGGAAACGTTTACGCAATTTCAGGCAGACCAAACGCATGACTTTATGGCTGTCTCTTGTATGTATATACAGCTGAAAAAGCATAGTAGTACCGTTTACATAAACGTTTTTGGTGGATCTAACGCGTTAACTTATGGCTAATGTTATACATACCTTCGACTACATCTATCAACAGCTGAAGATACTGCGGACGAAACGTATGGAACCAAAAGCCTCCGAAAGGCCAGGGTGAGTGGTTGTAGTTAATTAGTAGACAGTAATGACCAAATACATGTGCCATTGTTGCCATAGATCGATCTTACTGAGCACGGCACCTTTGGAGGTGAGTATGTTGATGTTAACTTGGGAGAGAGGATGTGTGTGTGTGTGTGTGTTCGTCTGTTTGTCTGTGTGTGTGCATATCGCCAGTCCTGGTATATATATATATATATGATATCATTTCAAATGCCGTTGTATAAAAAACATTAAAACCGCTTGTTGTCCCGATTATACAGAGGGCGGCCTCCCATTCCCCGAAAAAGCCCAAAATGAGGAAAACAGGTACGTCGTCATCAGAACACTACTTAATTCACTTGGGTGTATATACATGTGTCTGTTCGTGTTTCGTCTGCAGTGTGCAAGCTGAATGTATGTACTACAACGCCACAGCACTCCTGCAGGTTTGATATTGCAACGCTTTTCATATAGGCAAGCTCCGTTTATTTGTCCAGGGTTTAAAGTTAACGGTTTCGATCTAGACGTACTTTAGAGTGACCTGTGATCTCTCTCGGGCGCACTCTGGCCTGTAACTAACTATGTGCTTTCATGAACAGATGCTTACAAGAAGAGTACGTTCTTCGAAGCGGGCGGCACCCGAGAAGAGCTGTGGACGTTCTTCGCACAGGTATTATCCATGCAAACTATAGTGTATATATATATATGTGTGTGTCTGTGTCTGTGTCTGTGTCTGTGTCTGTGTCTGTGTCTGTGTCTGTGTCTGTATTTGTGTAACGTATATTACGTTGACAGCTTCAGTCATAAGTTCAGCTGTCTCTGTTTTTATACAAATACCTACTAGTCATATGATATCGCATGCATCTTGAATGTATTTACGCTACTCATACCATAAAGGCAGACATGGGCTTAGTTGAGGCAGGGTGCTATTCTTTCTTATCCTGTGCTTGGAACTTTTTCTAGGGTGTTCTGTCGGTGTTGTGGGAGTATATGTATATGTATATATATATATATATATTCCTACGCAATATACATGTATGTGTCCACACACACGCACCATCAACTGTGCCTCCGCACCCAGTCCCTGTGCGCACCTCTATAGTCGCCGTCCACCTCTGTATTAAGGTGCTTAAGACATTCTCGTCACACAATTGAGGGTAAAAGGATGAGTGCATATATCAAGGACAGCATCCGTTTTGCGTTCTTTTTATAATCGAACAAGTCTTTGACTCGTTCGCGTCCTCGAAATATAGCGCGTTGGAGGGTACCTGCCACCCACGGTCGAATATCCGCCGAGGCTGTAACTTAAAACCCCTAAACCGCTAAACCACTAAACCCTAAAACCCTAAAACCCCACTCTCCCATATTCACGTACACGTACACACCCATAAAGTAAAGTCCATTGTGCTATCAGTCTTGCTTCTCATATGCACGCGTACACACACACTAAATAAAACGGCATGCATCAGCCATACCCTTCTCGCTGCACCCACTTTGTTACGTCTAAACCCTGTGTTCAAGGCAGCCACCACTCATAAGCAGTACAATGGGTAACTATATTCTCGCATAGTCACGTATGTGTCTGTCCACAGTCTGAATCGCTCATACACATGTGCGTCTGTAGCCTAGAATACCTACATTCATTTACACATTAACGTCTACTGTGTGACTGTGTGAATCTCATACACATGTATATCTGTAGCCCATAATATCTAACCTTGCCTAACCCAGCCACACGTCCCCTGTTGCAGTACTGTGGGGTTGAGGCTGCCACCACCGGTCGTCTGTGTACCAAATCTGTACGATGTCCGCAGCATAACGCCGAACAGCGGCGGTTGATACGACTGAGCATGACTCCGGGGAGCATAGGTAACTCGTTTGTTTTAAATGAGTATGACTCCCGGGAGCATAGGTAGTTCTTTGTTTTAAATGAGTATGACTCCGGGGAGCATAGATTACCCCGTCTTTAAAATGAGTATGACTCCCGGGAGCATAGGTAGTTCTTTGTTTTAAATGAGTATGACTCCGGGGAGCAAAAGTGTAGCTCTCTGTTCTACATGAGTGTGGCTCTGGGATCATAGGTAACTTCATTTGAAAGCGCATCAGTTGTATTATAGCATATCTCATACTAGTTTTGGCGGGCAGATGATACGACGATTAGCTCAACTATGAACACACACATGCCTGTTGCTAGGGAGTGGACACAGACAGGCTGCTGATTTGATTAGGCTGTTGTATTGCTTGTCTATGGTATTGCATTGTAGTAGTAGATAGAGACGGTGTGCTGGTTTGGTTAGACTATTGTATTGCTTGGCTATGGTATCGCATTGTAGTAGTAGATAGAGACGATGTGCTGGTTTGGTTAGGCTATTGTATTGCTTGGCCATGGTATCGCATTGTAGTAGTAGATAGAGACGGTGTGCTGGTTTGGTTAGGCTATTGTATTGCTTGGCCATGGTATCGCATTGTAGTAGTAGATAGAGACGGTGTGCTGGTTTGGTTAGGCTATTGTATTGCTTGGCTATGGTATCGCATTGTAGTAGTAGATAGAGACGGTGTGCTGGTTTGGTTAGGCTATTGTATTGCTTGGCCACGGTATCGCATTGTAGTAGTAGATAGAGACGGTGTGCATCTCGTTCATCCATTCATACGCGTGACTAGCTAGATGAAAGCCTGGTGTTATTGCTAGTATGTGTGTTTGTCTGTTTTTATTACTGGTGTGTGTTCTGTTATTTTCCCTGGTGTGTTTGTCTGTTATGATTGTCAGTGTGTTTGTTCTGCTTGTGTGCTGTGTCTGAGAAGGTCCTGTTGTGTGGCTGATTGGGTGTACATGGTCCTGAAGTGTGCGTGTACGTGTGAGCTTCAGTTGTCTGCTTATATAACTGCCCCCGTCTCTCATACACATCTGTGCATTCTCTGTGAAACGGCAGATCCGAATACTCTGATGGGCAAGCGCGGCAATGGTCTGGCCCTTCCCGACAGGTACGTTTGCATGGTTGTGTTGTTAGATGCATCAACCCTAAACCCTGAAGCTCTGGGTTCTGCTCTACATTAAAATAGCTTCGGCTTGTACTGTTGTTTGTCGTGTAGTATGGCTTCAGCCGATATCGCAGGGTTTATGGTTTAGGGTTTAGGGTTTCTAAACCCCTAAAACCCTGAAACCTGAAATCATTTGTGACTAGGCCGGTTCCTGCTGCCTGGTATTAGGGTCCCCATTGTCCTGTGTTCTCATTGCAGTGTGCACTCTCGTACGACTCAGCTGGTGTTCGGAATGGTCTCAGAACAGTGCAGCCATACCATCCAGTCAAGCGGGTTGGTGCAGACTTACATGTTTATATATATATATATATATATAATCAGAATATACCATAATATTCACCTGTCGCATTGGTGTTCGTTGGGGAAACCTCCAGATGAGTGTTGTTGTGTACAATCAATAGCCTAGAGCACGCAAGTAGAGACCCAGCCTTTGCGTTAGGGTAAAAGAGCCAACAGTTTAGTGCACCCTTATATTATCGGCATATGTCCGGTATATAGGCCCAGAACATAAGTCCAGTACGTAAGTTCAGTACGTAAATACAGTACGTAAGTCCAGTATGTAAGTCCAGTACGTAAGTCCAGCACGTAAGTCCAGTAATTTACTGCGAGAGGTGCATAGCGCCCAAGGTTGCGATGAAACAACTATTGATGCATCATCTTCGTCCATAAAAGCTCCGTCAGTCGCTGTGAAATGCGGCCGACATAAATGATCCGATGGGACTTGCCTGAGATTGTTCGATACCTTTCTAATTGGCTACTGCCAAGCTATCAGTCTAAACTTGTTCACCTTCTTTTGCCATAGTGCGATCGCGGGGAGTGCCAACTACTTTGGAGGAATGCTGAGTAAGTACCTGGCTTTCTCAATTGTGTATATCCAGTCGTATCGCGGCGTCTGGGTGTCTCTGCAGCAACTGTTCTGTGTGCGCTGCCGACCTCCGTGTGGGTAGGCTATTTTTAGCACTTGAGAGTTGTGCTTTTCTTAGAACGCCAGAGTTGGGCTACTTTTAGCACTCGCACCTGTGCATGCACTCGAGAGGTGCACCAATTCTTACATATGAAATGTTGCGCTATTTTTAACATCGAGGAGTTGCTAGATAACAATCGGGCCATAATTCATAGTCGCAATATAGAACAGTCGCCATTGCCTGCCAACACGGTGTTCGAATATAGTTCTGTTGGCAATTCTCCTAGTACTGTATTCTACCCATATGCTACAGCATATTACAGTAGCCTTTACACGGGCATATTTTCGCATTTGCCATGATTCTTCAGTAAGTCAACAGCATGTCTGGCCCAAACACACACCAACAAACTATAGTGACATGCATATATGCATGAATAGTTTGCCAATACAAAGTTGATTGTACATGTATACTCACTAATATATATATATATATATATATATATATATATATATATATATATATATATATATATATATATATATATATATATATATATATGTATGTATATATATGTATGTATGTATATGTATATATATATATATATATATATATATATATATATATATATATATATATATATATATATATATATATATATATATGTATGTATGTATGTATGTGTGTGTGTATGTATGTATATGTATTTTTATATATTTAAATATTTATATGTTTTTGTATATATATATATATGTGTGTGTGTGTGTGTGTGTGTTTGTGTTTTTGTGTGTATACAGATATATGCTCAACAAGCATTGCTGCCCAACAGACTCGGATATGGATGGAGATTCGACATACGGTGGCATCAGCGATCAAAGCAGTATTGTTAACTCAGCGCCCCCGTCACCGTCGTCCACAAAAAGTGGAAGTCCCGATACGACCCGCTCCAAGAAGCGAAAGAAGAAAAGTAATCTCTCGTAGATGATAAAACTAGTTAGTGTCAATGTACCACTTTAATAAATATTAGTTTCAAATGGAAGCCAGGCGGAATGAAGTTCCGCGTGAGTGACATGTGCGATGCGGAAGTGTCGATTTTGACCTCACAAGAAGAATTCGTATCTGATAGATAGCGGATTTAGTCAGAACACATCGAAGTGGCTCAGTTCCAGTGATTCAGAAGCACAGTATATTTGTCATCATATCTTTGATAACCAAACATAATACAAACCTACTCAGACTAGTCATCGTTCGTAGGCACCCTATCTAGTTGTCACTACACTTCAGTATAAATCTGTACATACAATCTTCTGTTGCTTTGTAACGGTGGGGTGCGTTGTACTATTGTTCGTTGCAGTAAATCGTGGTATTTTTTGTTTTTCGCAAGTAATGCATTACTTCGTACTGTCTGTATGCACCTGTAAATATATAAATCTACTTTCATTCAGGGGGCACGATTTATTCCGTATCCCGATGTGCGTACCTGTATACGTTTACGTTTCCACACCCCATCTACTATATTCCCCCTCCCCCGCAATACGCCCCATGCCTATGCAGCCATCCACATCTCACTGCTTAGTCATCGACTGCTTGCGTATAACCTCCTCGGCGACCGCATGCATCAGCGTGCTCCGTCTCCTCCGGTACGTGGGCTGTAGTTCCTGTAGCTTCGCTCGCTCTATAGCCAGTGCGCTGCGCACCCGTTCGAGCTCCTTCTCGAGCGCAGGCTGCATGGCCACTACAGCCGCCATACCCTCCCCAATCACCGCATTTGATACACTCCCACTCACGCTGCCCATAGACCGGCGTGGACTGGGGGTATCTGCCTGGGGCGACGCACTGGCGCTGCGCCGGTGTCCCTGTCCCGTGTCCTGCCTCTGGTCCTGTCCCGCATCCGCGGGATTTAGGACTGAGCTGCGCCTCTTTGCACTGCCCGCGGGTAGGCTGGCTGTAGCGGCCATGCGCTGCGCACCCGCACCGCCGCTGCCGGATGGCGGTGCTTTGGCCCCATTATGGCCCCCCCACGGGGCCCCCCACTCTGGCCCATCTCATCCACCTCGTGTATCACACCGTGTGCATGCGTCTCGTTGAAGCCCGTGACGCTGACCATAGGCGGCGTGGCCGTCTCGGGGAGCGACAGTGTGTTGTGTGACGCCGATGAACGCTCCTTGTCGCCCATGTTGGAGCTCATCAGCACCGCCGCCTGAGTGCGGGGCAGAACACTGGCATCAGTCAAGCTCCGGCTGGCCCGCTTTTTACTGGCCATGTCGGACTTGGGCCTGTCTTTGGACCCCGAGTCCTTGGCGGAGGGGCCTGTCTCGGTCTCGGGCAGGACTACAAACCCGAAGGATGTGGTCAGATCGGGATTTGATTCCGATGTCAGCGGTAGCGTAGGCGTGGTCGGTATGACCAGATCTTTCACACCTTCGCCGATATCACTTCTGGCCCGGCGATGGCCCTTCATAAACTTGGTTGTGAGTTTATTCCTGGGGGAATCCACCACCACACTCGGGAAAAGGTGACCTAAATCACGCTCCGCATCGGATCCTGGAGCAGCCTCGGGTGCCACAGCTACCTGCATAGACGGTCTCTTACTCTTTCCTGCGGCCACCTTGTTACTGGTACTGTTATCTGACTCTTTGGCTCTTCCCTTATACGCCACCGGTGGTACCATGACAGCCGCTTGTCGCAGCATCTCCTCCTCACGTTTCTCTCGCACAGCCAGGCTCCTGTCTAAACTTTTGAGTCCGGTCTCCAATAGATTTTGTACCAACCCCGGGTGCAGCACAC
>LUCW03000050.1:0-32500 GCA_001586965.3 Sphaeroforma sirkka | reverse complement strand
CTATATAATCTTACTGTGTTTGTTCTTAAATCGGCAGTGAGGAGCTGGCTACCGCCATCCTAAAGAAGAAATCAGCCCCCAATCGGCTTTTGGTTGAAGATGCCGTTAATGACGATAACTCTGTCGTTTCGCTGAGTCAGGAGAAGGTAGAATATTAGTTGTAGTAACTTGCACCTAAAAAGTTATATGTATGTGTGCGTGTGTATATGCGTATATCTATAACTATATATATATTTACATATATATATGTTTGTATCATGTACACATATACATACATTCATAATCATATACATGGATATATAAATTTGGCGTTTAGAGTACTCAATATTAAAACATTATTTTATGTGTACCCCTTGTATATATATATATGTATATGCGGCGTTTTGAGCATTATGTATGTGTACCTTTTATATATATATATGTATATATTACGTAAATATGCATAAATATATAATTATATACGTAGATATGTATAAGCAGCGTTCCGAGCACTTAACATCATGAATTATATATATGTGTCATTTCATTTATATATATATATATATATATATATATATATATATATATATATCATATCGTGTCAATCTAAACCAACCAATCAAACAAAATTTTGTATGGTTGAATTCCGGTGTTCACTGCACCATACTCGAAACATATCGAGAAATTGATCCTCAGTATCAGCTGCAGTCTGCTCACCCAGTGTCGTTGTGTGCGCTGTTTATATTGTACGCCTTATAAGAACTCTCATCGTATGTTACCTGCACACTCGAGTCACTGAATTCACTATGTGACGTTTATGTATCACGGTTACGGCCTGTGCTAATCTTGGTACATACCAGTATGACACTTATATGGTGTTCGTTATTCGTGGGGGCGTACCGGTGTAGTATCTATGCGTGCATGGCAAACAGTACAGGCCAGGCCCTTCCTCGTGTGCACTTGGGTGCAGTGATGTGGGTTATCCAGTTGGTGAAGTGGGTTAGTAGTGCATCAGTGTGTCATCTTGCGGCAGCGTGTATGTGCTTGTACGCGGCCAATTCTCGTGATGTTATCTTGTACTGTCCCCATGTTTTACCCGTTTCCCATATGTATCGGTGGATATGTACACGTAATGATATGCAGACTCTTTTGTCGTGTACTCCACAAGCTGCTTAGGAGGGCGGCAACATCTTAATGTGTGTCTATTGGCAAATGTCATACAATTGCCACTTACACTGAGAGTCAAGTTTTGATTATGCAATGGACCGAACTTCAACCTAGTGCTTCCATCAGTACTGTTTGCCTGTCGAACCCTGGCGTCTTTTGACCCGCAAAGCTTTGTAACACGCTTCAATTTGGTACCTATATTCTTGTATACGTTTGTCCCAAACAAAAAAACTTGTCCTGCCTCAGATCAATTTCATTACTACCGTCTGGTCTCTCTGAAACCCCCCCCCCCCCCCAAAAAAAAAAAGGTCCGGTCCAAAATCGCCCCAACCAGCCCCATGACTAACCCAATCCCATTCCCAATCATCCGTCGCCAGATGGACGAACTCAACCTCTTCCGCGGCGACACAGTGCTGCTCAAAGGCAAGAAGCGTAAGGACACCATCTGCGTGGTCCTGTCAGACGATGACTGTGGCAACGGCATGATCCGCATGAACAAAGTGGTACGTACCAACCTGCGCGTGCGTTTGGGGGATATCGTGGCCGTGCAGGCCTGCCCCGAGGTCAAGTATGGCGAGCGTGTGCATGTGCTTCCCATTGATGATACGGTTGAGGATCTGAACTACGACGCCGCAAAGCTGTACGACCTTTTCTTAAAGCCGTATTTCGTGGAGGCGTACCGGCCCTTGAGGAAAGATGATCGGTTCCTGGTCCGCGGAGGAATGCGTAGCATTGAATTTAAGGTATGTGTGATTTGATATAGAAGTATATACATATATTATACAGGTATATATATATATAAATAATATACAAGTAATATATCCGTGTATATGCATGTATGTATATAGAAGTGTGCACTATACGGTGTGCAAGCTTGTATGAATGTATGCAGCTGTTCCGCGGAGAGAAGGGGGTTTCAAATATTCTTCTTGTCAGGATATCATGTACAATCTTGTCACAGACACATGGATGTGTAGGTGTCTCAATAGAACATTGACATGTATATATTTATATAGATATCCACTACTCTATAGTCTGACTGTATTTCCGACATTTTGTGGCAAGGGAACTGTCTATTCTGTGCGCAAGCTGCTGCATATCACACACAGGTGTGCTCGTGTTGGTTAGTGTTTGTTCCCTGGAATGAGATTATTCGTGGCTTGAACCTGATATGAGTTACTCGCCTATCAGCGGTGTCCTGTCATTATATACCTGTCTATTCTCGTCGCATATCTACATCTACATCGGACCGGATAGTGGAATGGTTGGATAGAACCTGATATGAGTTACTCGCCTATCAGCGGTGTCCTGTCATTGTATACATGTCTATTCTCGTCGCATATCTACATCTACATCGGACCGGATAGTGGAATGGTTGGATAAGTTGTACGCTGCAAACTTGAGCATTGTGACCCAGTGGAGTTTACGATTAGTTGCCGTATACGTATACACCCTACTACCGTACTCTCCGGCTGAATCTGTGGGCAGACCACGTATCACCTGCGTTTGTCTGTTGGCTGCAGACCGTGGTGAATCGCGGTGTCACTTGGTGCATGGACTAGTGCACCATACGACCTACAGGCGTGGTGTGTATGTACAAATAAACCCGTTGATATCGGTAGGGGGGTAGTTATCTGGGCGTGAGATTTAGTTAGAGGGGGGCATATGCATATTGCAGTGCTGTGTTGCTCTATCGCAACAAGGCATTCAGTTGTGTTATGAGTCAGTTACAGCCACAGATTATGAGATGTAGTGTGTGTATTCGAACTCGTCGATAGCGGCACTGATGTGCAAGACGGTTGGTGCTCTTTTTCACTCTTGTGCTTAGTTTAGTCAGTTCATAAGTCGGCTGAGTCAGTGACCGGGGTTAGCTTAGTAAACAAACACGGGGAAGAGTGGATCTGTCGGACGGCTACTGAAACCCCTGAACAGATGTTTACAAGTTTTGCACCAGGCTTTGCAAGTAATATAGTAGGCTATATATATATAGAATTAGATAGACAGTTCCATCTGCGAAAGATTGCGAAAGGCGCCTATTCTCCATGTGATAAGAATCGCAGTCGCATGTATTCGGCGATCACTGTACTGAAGTATGGCTAGTACGTGTAGGCATGATGGAGTTATTGTACTGTGTGTTAGCATGGCCACCGCACGCGGTCTCATATCCATGTTGCTGTTTACACATCCACCTCTGGGTGTCTGGAACTAGACCCCCGTAACCTGATGTATTGTAGCGTGAGTGACTCTGCACGAATCTGCATGTACTTATACATAACGGTCTTATCTCTGGCACTCCGGTGGGATCCGTGGTTCACTATGAAATAACATATATATATATATGTATATACTCTTCAATACCACTTGATTAACTATGAAATTATATATATATACTTCATTACCACTTGATTCGCTATGAAGTAATTAATATATATATATATATAAACATTATTACCACTGCACACGCCCCGTGCATTAGGTGATGGAGGTAGACCCCGCACCCTACTGCATCGTAGCTCCGGCAACCGTCATTCACTGTGAAGGCGATCCTGTGTCACGTGAGGATGAAGAGGCTGATCTAAGCGATGTAGGCTACGACGACATTGGCGGCTGTCGCAAACAGTTAGCGCTGATTAAAGAGATGGTCGAGCTCCCTCTGCGCCACCCTCAGGTAGGTATAGTTGGGGTTTCTTATTTTGTTTTGTTCTTATTTTACCTTAGTACGTATTTATGGTATGATTTGAGTATATATATATGGTCAAGAATATATGGTAAAGCGAGTGTGCTGTGATATCAGATGCGTGTATATCTTGTCAAGAGTATTAGTGACTTCGAAATGTTTAATATTGTGGCAATATATATATATATATATAGACTGTGCAATAAACAGTGGAGTGCGATAATGAAGCAATGTAGTCGCCATTGAATTTATGGTAAAGCGATTGTGCGTGTGGCATGAGATGCGTGTACAGCTTGTCAAGAGTATAAGCAACTCTGCGACGTATATCCAACTGTTTCAATTATGTAATGTGCTATACCCGCCCTCCCTATAAAATCCAAGACATCAAGTAGTTCCTATATGAAGCCAATATCGTTGGGTGCTGTGTTCATCTGCTTTATATAATCTTCGTCTTTCCGCATGCACGTGCTAATCTGTGCCTAACCCAATCCAACCATCTCTCTCTCATACAGTTATTCAAGAGTATCGGTATTAAGCCACCCCGTGGTATCCTCCTCTTCGGTCCTCCGGGAACCGGTAAGACGCTGATCGCACGAGCGGTTGCCAACGAAACCGGTGCCTTCTTCTACTTGATCAACGGGCCCGAAATCATGTCTAAAATGGCTGGGGAGAGTGAAAGCAACCTGCGCCGCGCCTTTGAGGAATCGGCTAAGCAATCCCCGGCCATCATCTTTATCGACGAGATCGATTCCATCGCCCCCAAGCGTGACAAGACCCACGGAGAGGTGGAGAGGCGTATCGTGTCTCAGTTGCTCACGCTGATGGATGGCATGAAACGCACCGAGCATGTGGTCGTAATGGGTGCTACCAACCGGCCTAATAGTATCGACTCGGCGCTGCGGCGCTTTGGGCGATTCGACAGAGAGATTGATATTGGTATCCCCGATGCCACGGGACGGTTAGAGGTCCTGCGCATCCACACAAAGAACATGAAGCTGGGTGATGATGTCGACCTGGAGCAGGTATGTATGGGGCAAGGGTTGGGGTTGTTGTGCTGTGTTATACACTAGGGCGGCGGCGTTACTACGCTTCCACCCTGCTGGCCTTTACCGATCTGTGTGTATCAACACTACTATGAGGACATATGTACGAGTGCTGCGTTACATGGCCACCCACTCGAAAGGGATGTATATCCCACGGGCGTGTATTGTTATCGCCCTGCACACTGTCTTCGGATCAAACAGTCACGCTGGTACACTCACTGCTACTGCTTTGTGGCTGTATTCCATTATAGTATCTGTTTTGTGTACTTAGGATTCGGAATCTCTGTGTGCAGGTGGAATGCCCATTCGGCAGATACTCATAAATGTATGTTATCAGCGTGACCATGGATTGACCGAGGTCATCACAAATACATCACTTTCAGCTGTGAAAATAGTCTATGTTTGAATATCCACTTTGGAATACGTTTATATATTCTCGATTGAAGGGAATACCCACTTTGGAATACGTTTATATATTCTTGATTGAAGGGAATACCCACTTTGGAATATGTTTATATATTTTCGATTGAAGGTCGAGACACCGTTGTGTGTCGTTGGTAGTGATTAACGTTGGCTAATTATCAATGTAGATTATGTTCACATTATCACATAGTAGTACAGAGTTGGTATGTGGCGTCGTCTGAACTTTTCAAGTACAACACAACAAATACTCACGTGTACTTACCGGTCATGTACTGGTCAACGATTATTCATCATGCTGTTAATAATCGCTTTTTTCTTTCCTTTTCTTTTTTTCTTCTTTCGATGTAGGTAGCCAACGAGACCCACGGTTACGTTGGTGCTGATTTGGCGCAGCTTTGCTCTGAGGCCGCCCTCCAGCAGATTCGCGAGAAGATGGACCTCATCGACTTGGACGATGACAAGATCGACCCCGAAGTGCTTGATGGTAAGACGTACTTGTGGACTTAAAAAGTTGCTGGTGTTTTTTTTTATGTGCCCCACGTCTATAGGCGGACAGTTTGCGTCATCGTATCTACGTTATTTGCGCTTTGTCATATGTGTATGTGATATGGCGGGGGGGGCGGGGGGGGCGGTGTTCGATTAATATCATAGACGGGCGTTGAACGTTTTTATTTTCAGATGTTTCGGGTGTCCAATACCTGATTCCTGATACATTAAAACAATTGAATTGAGAGCGTCAATTTCAGACAAATACGTTGGATACTTCCAGAGATAGTTTGTATCATTATGATACAAAGTGACCCACCGCCAGCATCACCCATTGGTACCGTTAATGGTACAAAAATTATCTCGTGAAGTATCCAACCGATTTGTCTGAAACCAACGCTGTGTCTTTTGCTAGGCTATTAGATTCTAGTTCAGGCCTTAGAATTCCAGAATTGTACAGAAAACAACCGGGGGAGATATACCCCACTTTGTATAGGAAATTGGTGCAGATCTCTAGATATAGAACCAAAACTTCTACTATAACCCCTAAATTGCCTAAGATGTTAGGCTTGTTTCGTTTCGTTTCGTTTCGTTTTTGAAGGTTATGATATTTATAGTTTGTTGAAGGAATTCGTCTCGGAATCGTAGAATCTAAGATGTGTTCCTGATTTGAGTTGAAGTATTGCATGAAAGCAGGCAATTTCGTTCTTTATATGTATGTATCTTGTTTGTCGAAGAATTTTGTCTCGGGTCATCGGAATCATGGAAATCAGGATGTGTGCTCGATTTTGTATTATAGTGTTGCATGCAAGTCAGCAATCATAGACATGTGCACACTATCACCATTGCATAACTTGTCGCCCTTTTTTTTTTTAACATAAATCATCGCCTTTACCAGTTTTAAAAAAGCTCTGAACACAAAACAAGTTAAAATTATAACTGTTTAAACACGTTGTTTCTAAACGTTCTATTTATAGCACTTGCCGTGACAATGGATAACTTCCGCTTTGCCCTCGGCGCTTCCAACCCATCGGCACTGCGAGAGACTGTTGTGGAGACTCCCAACGTCAACTGGGACGACATCGGTGGTTTGGAGACTGTAAGTGAGAGCTTTTCGTGTATCTGTATCTGTGTGTATACATACATACACAAATGTGGTAAACCGGGTACACAATTTAGCTAGTTGGCTCTGCTTTGGTTTAGTAAAAGGTCCTTAATAGTTTGGAGATTGTCCATGGCTCGTGCGGTGGCTGCATAATCATGTCAGTACTTTAATGTGCGTGTTGACTTTGTACGCCTATTCCATTTGGAGGGCGTGCTCATTTTTTACGACTTCGAGTGAAGTTGCCAGAGCGGCTGTTTGTGTGATAGGCATAATCTTTTGGGGGGAGCGGTTGTAGTTGTATGGTGCGGGGACCTCTCACATCCAACTTGACTCTGTATCTACTCAGTTCAATTTTCATGTTTACTCATTGCATTGGAAATGTTAGTAGTGTATGGGTTCATTGTATGTAGTCTGGGGTCTATGTATATGTTATAATTATTTACTTTTGTCAAGCGCTGTCAGCGCCACTATATCTGTGTGTATACATAGATATATTGTCTTACGTAGTGCTGTTCATCATACTGTTGGGGCTTGTTCAATGTGTCGCGCATCTCGATCGATATAGCGAAAGTCTCGAATGTCTCGTTCATTTCAACTATGTTGCGATGTGTTGTATTCATCTAGTATTCAAAGTGACGCTTTCCGGATCCTGCTTGTACACAGGTCAAGAGAGAGCTGCAAGAGCTGGTACAATACCCCGTCGAGCACCCCGAGAAGTTCCTAAAGTTCGGTATGACGCCCTCGAAGGGTGTACTGTTCTAC
This sequence comes from Sphaeroforma sirkka, assembly GCA_001586965.3. NCBI lineage: Eukaryota > Ichthyosporea > Ichthyophonida > Sphaeroforma > Sphaeroforma sirkka. The sequence continues at coordinate 24,858 of LUCW03000050.1, read as the reverse complement.
GGTCCCCCCGGATGTGGTAAGACGCTTCTAGCCAAGGCCATTGCCAACGAGTGCCAGGCCAATTTCATCTCAATTAAAGGTACGTGATAGTGTATATGCGATGTTGTCATTTGTCGATACGTTTATTTGAATTGTATGCTGGAGTGTTTATATTCTCCGGAATTTTATTGTATCATTGTGTCTCCATGGATGGTGCTCAAGTTCGCATTTTTATTTTATTTTATCAAACAGGTGTGCTATATCTTTATTCTAATCCTTCTGCGTCTCGTTTCCTGTGTGCTGTCAATATTCAATAGGTCGCTAAATGCATTCAATTCGTGATCCTGTCCGTTTCATAACACAGTATGCTTCTCTCTTCCTCTTTGCCCGATTAGGTCCCGAACTTCTTACCATGTGGTTCGGTGAGTCCGAGGCCAACGTGCGTGAGATCTTCGACAAAGCGCGTGCGGCCGCACCTTGTGTGCTGTTCTTTGACGAGTTGGATTCCATTGCCAAGGCGCGTGGCGGTGGTGGTGGCGATGCCGGGGGTGCGGGTGACCGAGTCATCAACCAGATTCTTACCGAGATGGACGGTATGAACGCGAAGAAGAATGTTTTCATTATCGGTGCCACGAACCGACCGGATATTATCGATGGGGCTATCCTGCGACCCGGACGTTTGGACCAGCTTATCTATATCCCTCTTCCCGATGAAGCGTCGCGTCTGTCTATCCTGGAGGCTGTGCTGCGTAAGTCGCCCGTGGCCCCTGATGTCAGTATCAAGCTGTTGGCCCAGGTCACCAAGGGATTCTCCGGTGCGGATTTGACGGAGATCTGCCAAAGGGTAAGTCTGGAGTATCCGAGATATATGTAATGTAAAGTACTTTTCCTTGTATATATACTACATCTGGCATGGGTTTGATTTTGTGACTTATTAAAGTTGACTTTGTGGTAGGTGTGACCGGACGCTGACTACATAGTAACGGCCGACACCCGTTGACCGTTTGCTTTTAATCAGTTACGCCGAGGCTGGCTTGAAAGTAACTTTTATTGGTGTTTCGTGCTCTTCTTCCGAGGTCATGGTGGCTGTCATGTGCTTCCCTTTTTATATATATCGTACGTTACCTCGGATGCCTGTTTCTACTCTCTTTCGAGTACATGATTTCTGTTTGAATTTTTGCAATTTTCCCTGGACCAACTCATTAATGTGCTGTTCTTATTTCACCTGTCGATTACGTATTCGCATGTATGGTATATACGTACGCGCGTAAATGACCCGTCTCGCGTTATTCTCTAGAAAATGAAGAATAAAAAATTGTTTGTATCATCGCAGGTATCATTCTCACTCAGTCTCGGATTTGTATTTTTTTTTTTCTCTTATGTCGACTTGTCTCATGTTTATATGCAAACGTCCCTCAACGCACTTTCTAGGCCGCCAAGCTGGCTATCCGAGAGTCTATCGAGAAGGATATGCAGCGCGAGCGTGAACTTCGCGACAATCCCGATCAAGAAATGGACGAGGAATATGAAGACCCTGTCGCTGAGATCCGCCGAGATCACTTCGAAGAGAGTATGCGCTTCGCCCGCCGGTCCGTGAGTGATCAAGACATCCGCAAGTACGAGATGTTTGCACAAACCCTACAACAGAGCCGAGGATTCGGAAATCAATTCCGATTCCCCGAGGGTGGTGTAGCTGGTTCCGAGCCAGCGGCAGACGCCCCCGCCGCCGGTGAGGGTATTAGTTTCGAGGATGCCGCGGACGATGATCTGTACAACTAAGTCTATGGCGTGCGATAAGTTTACGCACCGTTGAGTCCGTGGTTTGCTGGAGGTGCCTGCTTTAGTGCCACATTGAGACTGAACGAATGCGATGCCCACATGTATTCGAGATCCGTTAGATTATAGCTATGAAGATGTGAATGCGTTATGTACTATATAATGACTGCATTCGAGGATCTCAAGCCACTCGAACAACATGTGTGTATGTCAAGAAACCTCGCTGAAACTCATGAGCACCCGTAGCTGGAGCAATCTGGTCGAAAACCCGCGACTGATTATTTAGATATTTAGTTCGAATGGCCTCGCACTGGATGTTATGTACATGTACGTGCATATGCAGTAGCCACAGGTCGAGTTATGAAGGGATGTGGAATTCTGTGGTGGGAGTAGGACAACGAGGGTTACATAGCACAAATAAAACCAATTATATAAATTCTAGTTGGCATACGAGCAGTAGTGCGTGTCTGCCTGAATAGTGTGTAGTCAACTCCTATAGGTTGCGATACATCCATATCAATTGTAAACTCGAAAATCTCGGTCGGTATCGCGCTATAAACCAAATGTAAATAAATACTAAGCAGTGCATTCTCAATGTCTTACAAGTGGGAAGGTTTTTTTGGAGAGTAAAAAACGGAATAAGTTCTGAGACAATTGCCCTTTTTACCTCTGAGCATTGTACACGTCGGTTTCACAGAAACGAAGTGAGTCCGCTCAGAAGGAGAATTCGTGAAGAAGTATGTTTGATGTCAATCGAGTGCAATGGAAACAACAAATGTGCGAAAACGGCAGGAGATTTGCGTGATGCCATCGATAACCAGGTTTCTTCAACGAACGCTCCAATTCCAATCTATTGCCACAAGCTATAAAGCCAAAGCCGCAGAACAGGCACATAATTGTACATTACTAGCGCAACACTGTTGACAGATTTGATGATAGCATATCTAGAAAAAACCTATTTAACTATTTTAATATGAAAGATTCAGTTTGAACTGCCCAAATTTTGATAAATGATATTATCCCTATCGTTAAATACGTAAAAACGGTAATTTTAAAACGGGAACTTGTCAAAACTTCTATGTATTCTCGCATCGAAGTTGGAACGAGCATAGTCCGGTCCACAGGTTGCTCGCTGCCCTAATGACGTAGATTTTGAGATGTGACAATAATGTGAAGGATAGTAAATTTGGTCTCATCCTCCTAATTTCGGGCCAACATCCAAAACGATAACTCGTACAAAGTTGGTATGCTCGTACACTCCCTTTGAGTTCCTTAGTCCGAGAGACAAACTACCCGCATCCCGATACCGACCATAGTAACCAAATTTGAATCTCAAGTGAAACAAATTTATAACAGGTCGCGTGAGTTGACTCCGATAGCACAGATTTCTCTACGTCAGCTGCTTACATATCGACATCTAATTTTATGTGCAACAAATATGTCAGGCACAATAAAGTCATGTTCCGTATCAGTCACATTCAAATATTGCCATATATCAACTCTTCTTTGAAGATGTAGAATTATTCCCACTCTCAACCTTGCCAATACATGCGCCGAGATGCATGACGTGTTCTGTAAAAGCAGAACACACACAAAAAAAAATGCACGTACCTGTTGCGGGAGGCAGAGAAAACACCCCAGAGACATAACCCTTCCACCTCGTCTCAAATTGGCAATTTTCGTGGTAGAAGATATATAAAGGGAATAATTCATTGTCCACATATCTTGGTCGCCTGTTGAATGCCGCTCCAGTGGAGTCGCTTCAATTCTTTTCTACGTAAGGTATCAGCGTCCATGAGAGTGTCAGACTGTAGTTCAGATTATAGAGTGCGAGGGCTTAGTTGTTTTATCAGTCGTGCAATATACAACATATTACAAATTAGCTGTTCATGGCTAAGAACTATAGATAGGATAACAATCGTATGGCGTGATATAATGAACAAAATATAATCGGCAGTTAAGGTCATTAGGTGTCATACGTTTTGGTCTGTGGATTTTTAATGACTTCAATCTACACGTGCTCTGTGCTATTGATTTTCGGCAACTATTAAAGTTCATGTGAGGAGATAAATTTTGTGTCTAAAATATTATGAGAAGTGGGAACATAAAGTCCTTGCATATGAACGGTTGGGGGGGATATATGGTACTGCACGTGTATATACCTTAAGGAAAAGAAAAACTGAATTGGGAACTAAATATACCAAAACTTTTCTAAAATGCTCGAATCGAGGACAGTGTTTAAAATGAAAGTGTCATATGCTCAAGTGTATGACATTATGAATAATTTAACGCTGTAGTTGTACAATTGCCACAGCTAAGTCAAGAAATTGTAGTAATCGGAATAAACGGCTTATTTGTCTAGGGTAAGTTTTTCTTGTGTCAAGTTTCATCGCAACAAGGGTGTTGCGAATCTAGGATACGCTACGATCGGTCTCTGATGAGGCGACGTACTCCACCTGAGAGAAGCTGAGGGCAGTGGTGCGTTTCTTCTGTGATTATTAAAAGACATACAGAAATACCGTTGAAACAGAGCACGGTACCAGATTAAGAGCGGCGGTTGTCATGACAATCGCCACGCCACTATCGGTATAAGCGACCAAGGGGTCGTCATCGGTCTGACGCGTGGAAACTGGAGTGCAGTGACGGGTGGTAGATAGGCAGTATAGAATGTAATTGAGCACTTTGTAGCGAAGGTCATCGGGGTTGGTTGCGGACACTGCGAGCTAATTAATGCAAGTAGCGATGTCGAACTTGTCATATTTGTAGCGAAACCCAGAGCACCAAGGATCTTACGATCGTCGTGGCCAGTGTAAGCAGGGGCTTCGAGAGATGGGCATGACATCGAGTTTATTAAATACCGTCAGCATGTGCTCGACGAGAGTCGGGGAGTTTGTGAATGCGAAATCCAACGAAATACTGAACGCTGAGCGCCATAAATATACATTTCAAGGAGTCGTTGAATCTCGGGTACATTCTCATCCACATATAAGATAGGCAAGATTTGCACCCAGTATAGTACCAGGCAGCTTCCTCAGCTGCTGCGCGTTGAAATTGAAGATTTGAAAATTTAGACGCTATTAATAAGTTCCGATGCCTGTTGGACTATCCAGGGTTCATCACATAATGTACTCGAGTACTTTCCATCAAGGTATAAGAACTTTAAGGATGCCATTCAATGTGCCGAATACGAACGTCAAGGAATCATAATACGTGATGAATCCGCAGTACTGCGTCTAATGGAAAACTAAATGCTCACAAGACATCTTGGCAATTGCAACTTGTATCTAGATCACAGCCACGAAAGGAATACTATTGGCTGTCCTTGCAGCCCGGAGACAGTAGTCGTGAGCGGTTGCAGAAATTCAATGAGTTGCGTACTTTGTTTCTATTGACGAAGAGCATATAATCTCATGTATCACGCGACCTTGTGTTTACAAATAATGAAAGTGGGAATAGATATATATATTTGTATTATTGATATACGATAACTATTTTACCAACCATGATACTCAATGGACGTTTATTTATGCATTTAAAGACATACTACGATTCACGACAAGAGCTGAACGGGGTGATGCTTTCGATTGGATTCGGTTCGATTGCTTAAGGTCGCAGCAACTCATAAGACTTCCTAACACACAGCTCTACACAAGCATTGGTAGCGCAGTACCTGTATTATGTACAGGGATGTTCCTGAATCAAAACTCAAGCTTAAAACTCCCGAGAAAAAAAATCATGGATCGTACCAAAACACTACTGAATGTGGTTCCTGCTGTAGTACACAGCGACATAACGAAGTTTGTACCATTGCGCATAGATCCTGCAATAAGCAAAGGTTTATCCCAGCTGCATGAAAATTTGGATTAAGCTTATCTAGATCTGATTCGGTATGGTACTGCTGGGCAGATGGTCCGCCGAAGTTTAAGCAATAGTAGGGTAAAGTTATCTGAACGTATGGACAGTGTTGAACAAGTTCGGAAGTCTTTCTTGTATTCGCTGAAATACAGGCTCGCTGAGCCATGTAAGCTGTCGAGTTTCAGTACTAGCAGTTGTGCATGTCGTTAACGTCAGAGAGTGATCTACGCAAAATTGTACAGCAAGTGAAATGTATTTACGGATAACTTATTGGCTGGTGGTGTTAGAGTACAATGTAGTAGACTTTAAATAAAGTGCAAATGTATATATTTATTTCTGACCTCACCTTTGGTTTTATACCTAAGATGTTTGTGCTAGTGTTCAGCCGCTTGGGCTGGCCAGGGTAAAAACTCATATGGTCAGTATGAGAAACCTTATGCAGAATACTTTAACACTTCGATGCTTTTCTATTTCAACTATTCTGCAGCTAAATCTCACGCTGATCATATGATGCCTTTCCGCATATGTTGTGACTCACATAGAACCGCAGCTATTAATAGAATGTTGCGGTTGACAGGATTAATCCACTCTCGGGAATCGGTTGAGAAACTTAATCTGCTCTCAGAAGTCGGTTAAGTGATAACTCAACTCTTGAGAGTAATTTGAGCAACTTGATTAGCTCTCGGATGTGAGCTAACTCTGATGACTTAGCTCTCGGGAGTGAGCTGACTCTGATGACTTCCATAAATCAAAGAGGGTTTCTTGCTGTAAAATCTGACCTGAGACCTGTAGTCTCTCACTCCCCCTCAATATCAAAAGGGGCTGAAGTCTGAAGGCTGAAAATTGGAAACTGAACATTAATGGAGGTTGAAGACTCAAGACCTGGATTATGAAGTTGTTGACTCTGTAGATGGATTGGGCGTTAAGCGTTGAACCAATGTATATTTGGCGAAGATGTTTACGAATTGGTGCCGTTGAGTATTGTCTCCTGAAAATTGTTGAAAACGTTGACTTTTCTGAAGAGTAGACGATCTCCTGTACAGTGACAGGCTTCACGACTGGCGTGGATAATCTTCTGTACGGGGACAGGCATCACAATTTCGCAGGTAAAAATACTCGAGATTTTCTTGAAAAATACATTTTGCTTACTGAATCGGTGTGGACTGTGGCGTGGATGCTGGGGGACAGCTTCCTTCTGCGTTGTGGCAGATTGGTTTGAGGCAGGATGATGCTCTTGTGCGTAATTGTTTGTCTCCACTGCAGTACGATGCTCTTGTGCGTAATTGCTCGCCTTCACTTCCAGCTTTTGCTGGCCTGTAGGGCCTGTGGGCTGCGAAATTCACAATTTTGTTTGTATCCTGCGAGTGAAGTTCTATTCAAATTGTCACAGGTATGCAACTTTTACGATATCACGCATAAAAGTTAAAAAGAACCAGTAAGTTACTAATAATATGTGTATAGATGAATACAAATTGTCTGCCGGATTCAACTTAACTTCAGACTATTTTATGTCAAAACACAGTCGCACAAGTAAATACTTGGGCGTCTATCGATAGGAACAATTATATGAACAACTATATAGTTATATATTGCGTGTACAATACTTGTAATTTCATTTTTACATATGATACAAACAGTTTGTACACATTCATTTTACAAGGTACGATATATCTGTGTATTTTGCAATCAGAGATAGAAATTTGACACCTGCTTACCTTAAAATACTTACCTTTATTATAAATTGAACTATGTTGATACTGGCATGCGAGTCATTAGTCTGTCGCGTATGTCGGTAAACTTCTGTCGGCTGAGTGACTTCGTGAAGAAATCACTGAGTATCTGTTCTGATGGTATGTATTTTAGCTTGATGGTGTTGTTCGATGTGAGTTCCCTGATGTGATGATATCGTAGATCGACATGTTTTGTACGGTGGGATTTTGTGATACCATTTCCCATCAGTATTGCTGACTTGTTGTTCTGTTCTATTGTGGTGGGTTCTACGAGCGGAATGCCGAATTCTGTGAGGAGATTCTTAGCCCATACCGCGTCTTTGGCTGTATCAGATTGTGCTATGTATTCTGCCTCTGCTGTAGACGTTGTTACTAATCGTTGTAAGTTTGTTCCCCACATGAATGGTGCACCTGTTATAATGCCCACTCGCCCGGTGGTGGATCGTCTTGTTGTGTCATCGCTAGCAAAGCTACTTTCTGCACTCAGATAGAGAATGCATGGTTCTTTGCTCGTGTATTCGAGTCCGAAGTCCTGAGTACCAGCGAGATACTTCAAACAGCGCTTGGCACCTCTGAAGTGGTGGCACTGAAGTGCTATCAGATAGAGACTTAGAATCGAAATTGCAAAGCATATATCCACTCGTGTTTGATCTACAAGGTATCGTAGCTGACCCACTAACTTGTTGTATTGTGTTATTGTTGGGACGTCTGAGCTTGCCGCCTTTTTCGGGAGATATGCATGTTTGTCTGTTACTTCGTAGTCCGATTCTAGAATTGGTACCCATGCTGGTTTACAGTCTATCAACCCCCATTCCTGCGATATTTCTCTTAGGTACCGTCGTTGATGGAGACGTACTCTTCCAGGGTGTATTTCCACTTGGCACTTGAGAAACCATAACGGTAGCCCCATATCAACAGTGTTCCATTCGCCTTTCATTGCGTTAGCTAGTTTCTGTCCGTCGGTCTTACTCTGGCATGCTGAAATTTTGTCATCTACGTGTACAATAATGAAACAAAATCCACTGTGTGTTTGTTTGATGAACAGTGCTCCATACGATTATGCTTGTTTATAACTGTGCTGTATAGCAAATCGATGGATAGCTTTAAACCAGTAGTGTCTGCTAGGTGGTAGACCGCATACGCAACAGTCAACTCGACATCCAACCTTTGTGTCTCCTTGCTTGTGCCTTTCGTATAGTTTTCTCTGTGACGGGTCCAATAGATGTTCGATGAGATCGTATCCTTGCGGCACTCGCATGTAGCTAGGGGTATCCAATTCTTGAGTGAGGTAGGCCGAGGGTGTATCTTATTGTCGAATGTCCATGTCATAATCTGCCATTAGAGCTAGACAGATTCTGAGTGTTTCCTTGGCTACTACTGGGGCATAGCTTTCATCGCAATCAACTCCCTGTTTTGCATTGAATGCTGCTACGTTCAGACGTGATTTGAGTCGTGTGACTTGTCCTGATTCATCCGTTTTTGCCTTGAAGACCCATCGAGGGGGAAATAATGATTTCTCTCGCGGTTTGTTGTCAACCAGAGTGAATGCCTTGCGCTGTATTACTAAGCTCTCCATCTCCGAACGTGCTGATTCCTCCCAATCGGCTGCGTTTGGCATCTCATATATACCTTTGTATGTTTTCGGTTCCATTGCTGCAGTTGCTGAATTGACAGTGTGTGTATTGCTAGGAGTTCGTCTCTTACGACAGCTATCGTGATAGCAGTCGACATTATTATCATCTATCGCGAGGTCCCGCAGTTCTCGAGAGACTTGGCGACCTTCTGCCGTTCTTCTAGCTATGGTTGCTTCGAGATCATGTTGTGCTTTGGTAGTCGCTGCAGCAGCCTCCGACTCGACAGTATGTACTTCGCTCTCAGCAGGTTGTTGTGTTGACGATGAAGTTATCTGTAGTTGTTCTGGGTTGCTTGAATTGTGCGTCACAGTTGGCTGGGCTTGTTGGCTAAGCATATCTTCTGTTGTCGATGTTGTCCTTGCGTCTATTTGGAAATCGCCATTCTCGATTTGGAGGAGTGTACTACTGTTCGTAGTGTCAGGTGGTGCGATAGCGGTTGTACATTAGTTGTATTCTCAGACAAAGAATTCAACTTCGAATATATAGACGTCTCGGCTTTGTATTATACGCTTGGTCAGTGGTGAGTATATACGATACGAGTCCGGTGTTGTGTCCAAGGATTGCGCAAGAAGAATGCCATCCTGTGCTTTGTCGTCGAGTTTGCCGTGTGGATCACGGTTCTTGTATACGATGTGACACCCGAATGTTCTGAACATATCTATCGGAAATGCGTATCCTGTAAACTTCTCGTATGGGGATGAGCTCTTCTCGTTGGTGGGTATAGCATTGTATATGTTGGTGGTTTGAATCAGTGATTCAGCCCACATTGTAGTCGGTAGACGTGCATACTTCAGTTGTGCAAGCATTCTAGGGACCAGTGTACCATGGAGTCTCTCTACCATGCCATGGTATTGTGGTGTGGCCGTAGGTGCGTACCTTGAGCAGTATCCCAAATACACAAGCATGCGCCTCGTTACGTTTGCTATAAACTGTGAGCCTCGATCCATTTGTATGCACTGAACTCGGCGATGACTTAAGATGTGCCATTCATCGAAGGTGTGTAACATACCATCCAAAATTGTTGTCGCTTTCAGATCGCGGATCGGATACTATTTGGCCATACTAGAAAAATCGTCTATGATTGATACAGAGTGGGTGTTGGATCCTATTGACGTTACGAACGGTCCTATTATGTCCACGAAGACTAACTCGAGAGGCTCTGAAGTAGGTTCGTGCTGTCGTTCTTTGTTTGTATTCTTGTTCTTCTTCTTAGCAATAGTGCATGCTTTGCATCGTTCATCTGGTTGCCTTATGTATGGTAAATCTTTTGGGACGTAGCTGGGGTGCGCGAGCCTGTTGTGCCATGAAATCTGGTTGGCTTTCTCCAGCGATGGTTCCACTGTAGTCATAGCTATGTCGTCGATGTGTACACAATATATTTTGTGCTTTTCATGTACTGTTATGGTTTTGAAACTTGGTAGTAATATGTACATCATGTTATTGGTGAATTCAAATGAGTAGTATCGCGCTGAGAGTAGGCTGATACTTAGTAAGACAGTTTTAAATGTTGTATCAATGAGTACATTCCCCAAGATTCCTAGCTGAGCCACATACTTCGGATATATGATTGTACCATCAGCTACTTCGAGCGCATACCGGTCATTAATGCGCATGTTGCTGACGAGGTGATGTGTGTAGTACTTATAGGGAAGTACGTGTATGGTGGCGCAACTGTCGCAAGCTAGTCTGTATCCACCTCTGGACTCTCTATCTGACTGATCATTCACGTCCTTGTTGTCGACTGTAAAGTTAATTGTGGAGAATGCAATCTGCATCAGATACTTGTGCTGACATAGCTTTGTCTTGTCTGCCTTCCTGAGATTGGCGTCGATTGCTCTGGGATCTGTATGTTCTGTTCATGTCTTGTGCTCGTTGGGTATCTCGTGAATATATACCATCGTCGTAGTCGCGTCTATAGTCCTGTCGGTCCTGATCATCGTGATTATCGTAGCGGTATTGGTAGCTGTTGTTTCTGTTGTACTGTTCCACACGAGTACGGTAGTCGCGATTCGAATCAGGTCGGCGATGCTTGTTATTGTTCTTGGACTTAAATCTCTCATGTCATGACGAGGACCAGATTTGTCAATCCGTCGATCGTAACGTTTACGGCCGTCGTGGTCACGACCCTGATTATATGGGTTACCAGCAACGCATGATTTGATTAGTGCTTGTAGCTTATGGCATTACCCAATGGAATGCCCACGATTATTGCAGAATGCACAATTTTCTGTCGATATAGCTATATGCAAATCGTGCACAATGGTTGATGGGTCACTTTCATCTGGATCCAATGCGATGAGATACGTGGTGAGCTCATCATACGACATGGCCATCATAGCGGGTGTCTTTAGGGTAATCTTAACAGTCTGATTCTCGTCGTTCATAGCCTGCCGTAGAATAGCGCATAGGCTGTTGTTAGACTTCGTACCTCCGGCGTTTTTGAATTTCACATATGTCGTGTTGAGACGACTGATAAGGCTGGCGTAAGATTCGTTCCGTTCTTGCGTGATGCGGTTCAGTTTTCCTTCTAATGTCTGGATATATCTTCGGTCAGGGTTTCAAACTTGCGTTTCAGTGCGGCAAAAGCTTCCCACGGCTTATCAATGAATTGGCTGATCTCCGTTTGCAGCAGTGGAGATAAGGTATGGTTGATAATCCGATATACCTCAGCGATTTCCTTGGGTGTCCATCGGTTGCCTCTAGACGGGGTCGGATCGGTCAATATTGTTGGGATTCCTTCACAATTCACGGATAGAATTGTCTGGGTTTTCCAAGGAAGCCAGTCGACCTTCGATTCGAGAGTAGTGGTGGTCTTAATATCCTTCGAGTTCACAGTAGGCATATTGATAGCGCGAGATCAGAGTGACCTGATAAGTTGTTAGAGTAAAATGTAGCAGACTTTAAATAAAGTGCAAATATATATATTTATTTCTGATCTCACCTTTGATTTTGTACCTAAGATGTTTGTCCTAGTGTTCAGCCGCTTGGGCTGACCAGAATAAACCTTATGCAGAATACTTTAACACTTCGATGCTTTTCTATTTCAACTTCTCTGCAGCTAAATCTCACGCTGATCACATGATGCCTTTCCGCATATGTTGTGACTCACATAGAACCGCAGCTATTAATAGAATGTTGCGGTTGACAGGATTAATCCACTCTCGGGAATCGGTTGAGAAACTTAATCTGCTCTCAGAAGTCGGTTAAGTGATAACTCAACTCTTGAGAGTAATTTGAGCAACTTGATTAGCTCTCGGATGTGAGCTAACTCTGATGACTTAGCTCTCGGGAGTGAGCTGACTGATGACTTCCATAAATCAAAGAGGGTTTCTTGCTGTAAAATCTGACCTGAGACCTGTAGTCTCTCAGGTGGCAAATGTGAGCAACTGTAGACTTAACTTGGAATTGGCCTGTCAAACAGATGACCACAGGAAACCCTTTGGGCGCATCTGAAAAACCACTCAGCCATGTTCTCTTAGGGTGAGTATGGAAGAGATGATGTCGCCAAAAGTCATTTAAAAGGAAAATACTATACTTGAGTGAATTATCTAGCTTTAATTATCTACAATGTCTTAATAGTTCACCTATGGCGTGGGTGGGGGCCAACTTATATTTGGGTAGCGAATTTTTGTCACATATTCGGCAGGCTTACCATCTGTATTATCAAAGTGAATGTATATTACGCTCCTTATCTGCATATGACAAGGTGGAATGTAGCACTCCAATTGGGACCCAATTGATAACCTCGGGATCTGTTTCCTTTGTTGGTGTCACTGCTTCCTTTGTTGGTGTCACTGTTTCCATCGGTGTTACGGTCTTGTTGTTCACTTGATATCAATCACCTTGATGACGAAACATTCCTGTGGGACTCACGCTAGTGGGTCCTATGTCCAAGAATACTTTTACTACCCTACAACGTTCATGGTCGTACAGACGGCAAATAATTTGGGATTCATGGGTTTCCTGAACTCGTTTGATAACTCAGGCACAAGTGCTACGGTGCCATTCTGAGATGATTGACCTGGTGTTGATTGACTAGAAGTTGATTCAGATTGACCTGGTTTTGTTGATACTGATTGACCAGGTGTTGATGATGATGATTGTCCAGGTGTTTTTAATTGATAATTGACCAGGTGTTGTTGATGATGATTGACCAGGTGTTGTTGATGATGATTGACCAGGTGTTGTTGGTGCTGATTAATTGCGTGCTGATCTATTACGTGCTGATCAACGTGGTGTAATTGCCCACCTATGTTCGTCTTCATCAAGAATATTCTCAAGGGGATTGAGAAAATACTGAGAATAGGCGGGCACGAACAACGCCCGAAAGGTTCGAATATCCAACTTGACGAAGGCTATATAGGTCGCATTTCGGGCGTAGGATGTACCCCTGGGAGATAGTAACCTAGCTCCACATTACCAGCTGGGAAGTGCATAAAAACAGGAACGTCGAACTTGGAATACAAAATTACCGTATGGAGGTCGAAATGGTAAAATTTTTGTCGGATGCTGGCAGTCCGTGACATGATGCGAAGGGTAGTGGTAGGTGCTGTCGGTGCATAGGTTTCACGATAGCAGGTTCAGTACCACTGTTGGACAGCACTGGCGTGATCATTCGTACTTTAAAGATCGTGAGGGTTCCGTTCTCGTCATGTTTCCTGGTCAACACGTAATTTGAGTGGAAGATGCGTGTGATAGCGGGGACGGAAACATTAGGACTCTTGATATGGGCCGCGCGTTCTATCGCACTTGCCGCTTCTCATTGAGGCCAGGTCGGTCATTTGCAGGCTTGCTTCACACTTCGAGGAAGGTAGTTTCACGGAGGGTGAATAACTGTATAGGTGTAATCGCTGTGATGTCATCAGTGGTCGCAGAGCAAACGTACGGAAACTCTGGATGAGGGAGGTCGTATTCAGCTGTATAGTCGCTGAGATCTTCCAGAGAATAGAGTCCGTTGTCAAGAGAGGAATCAAGCAAGTCGAGAAAAAAATATGTTGAGGCGAGTTGATGCCGTCGTCAAGGACCGTATCTAAGAAGTGGGAATCAGTAGAGCACGGAGACCGAAGGGAGTCAGAAGGAAAATTGGTATCAGAATGGTAGGAACCGTCATGGGCCGTGGTGGACATGGCATTAATAGGTACGTGCGCAGGGGGTGGAAGAGGACTTTGTTCGGCGAGCGTGGGCTGGGAACGTTGGCGACAATAATCATCGAGATCTCCCTGGAAGTCGATGTTGAGCGCTTTGTGAGTAGTGTATTGAAAAATTATACTAATAGAAGTATCGAACGCATGAGAAGCGGTAGTTCCATCGTAGTGCTGGGAGTGAATGGCGGAGTGAGCCTTGTTGAAGTGATACCCGGAGGTGTGGTCTGTGTCGGAGAGGGCTGTGGTCAAGAAAGATGTCAGCGTAATATACGACTGAGGTACATACATTGCAGTGGGGAGTAGTAGAATAGGTACAGGAGCGATGATGGTTAGTGCAGGATCGGTAGCAACAGGGGATAGTGCAGTAGAGACGTGAGGGACCGAGGCAGCATTAGAGGAGTCTAAGTCGTACCACTTGGCGGGTATAACGTATGGCGGTGCATGTACAGTGGTTATCACATCCGGCGCTGGTAGCTCGTCGGTATGAATTTAACATCACGCGAACGGAGCTGTCGCTGGGTAGCGAAGTTTTGTATCTGGTCCGTGTTAAGGTGATGCTGTATTTTGCCGTCATTCTACGCGTAGTTTTCCTGCTTCTGTTCCCATTATTACGATGGTACTCATTACAGGCTTGTATAATCGCCACAGTGGTGGAGAAAGAATGAGATGTGAGGTCTAAGCTATTGGTAAAATGCAGTGAGAGTTCTGCGCTATTTGAAACAGGCGGAGACGGGATCTAGATAAAACACTGGTAGGAGATGGTCTAGGAGTAGCCGAATAAGAGCTTTGAGGAGCAGGAGGGAGTCTGCGTCGACGAAACAAATTTTTGATTCTTTTTTTGCCACGAGGATCAATCGTCAATCGAGATGTGTCTATATGTATTTATTTATTTTGCGCAATTCCCCTCGATTTTGACTGTTGCATTGTCTGGCTCATGTTGCAAACATTTTTCCACAGGGGTTTTTTTTGGGACATATCGTCACCAGTCTTCGTAGCTTCAGCAGCTAGTTTCCCCTTGCTAGAATTTCTGTGATTTTTGTGTTGCATTGTTTGGCTCATGTTGCAAATATTTTGTAACACGATTCTTCGGACATATCGTCACCAGTCTTCGTAACTTCAACAGCTAGTTTTCCTCGATTTTGACTTGCTAGAATTTCTGTGATTTTTGTGTTGCATTGTTTGGCTCATGTTGTAAATAAACCGATTTTTTTTTGACATATCGTCACCAGTCTTCGTAACTTCAGCAGCTAGTGGATTTATGATAACGACTAAACTACAGCAAATACGACACCAATACGCCACAACGTAGAAGGAAGCTGTCCCTCAGCATCCACGTCACAGTCCACACCGCTCCAGAAAGCAAATCTCATTTTTTAAGAAAATCTCATGAGTAATTTTACCTACGGAATTGTGATGCCTGTCCGCGTACAGAAGATTATCCACGCCCGTCGTGATGCCTGTCACTGTACAGAGGAACACCTACGCTTTAGAAAAGTAAACGTTTTTGGTAAATTTCATCGAGTCAACAGTTCCAACGAGTCAACGTTTTCAACAATTTTCATCGAGTCAATATGCCCAATAGCTCCAATTCGTCAACGGTTTCGACAAATATTCAGTGTCAGAGTCAACAATTTCAAAATCCAGGTCTCTAGCCTTCAACCTTCAGCCTTGATTGTAAAATCAAGGGGGAGCGAGAGACTACAGAAGTAGATGTATTGCTAAAGACGTTTTTGGAACTTGTTCTCAAATTAATATTTGTATAGGTGGGTCAGCCCGAGAGAACGTAATAGTAATTTGAGACTCCTTTTCAGAAAATTCTATTTATAGGACACGGGCGACGGGCTAGCCAAGAGCCGAGGTCCGAGACTGAGTGTACGTAACAGAGAATGTGATATATTTATGTCTAAAAATATATCAGAGTACTATGGTGCTCTGTATAAGGTTTCTCATACTGATCATATGAGTTTTTGCCCTGGCCGACGCAACTAATTGAACACTAGTACTGTACAAACACCATCAATATATAAACTGAGAGTGAGATCATAAATAAATTCATTCGAACGCACCACTCTTTAGACATATTTGTACGTTTTTTTAAAGTCTACTACAATGCACTTAAATATGCAGAAAGATGACGAACGGATTTGGCACTATGGGAAATCTGACATGTAGGCTGACACTTAGGCCTAAAACCGTGGCCATGAAGACGGTTTTGAGTGACAAGCGGCTGTTTGAGGAAAAGATCGAGGTAAATACGGCCTCAACCAGACAGATTACCTCGTTTAAGGATCACCTTTTCAGAGTTGTCAGCAAGAATAAGTAGAAAGTAACCTTTTTCGAGTTAAATTATTAAACTTCGTGTAGGATGTAGTATCAAAATAATCTACGGTAGTCCTGTGGACAAAGTATCCTAGGTGGATATTTAGGACCGGACCTGAGGACCGGACCTGACAGAGGAATTTAGGAGCGGACCAGAGGACCGGATCGATTAGTGGAATTTGTGGAATAGAGAACTTAATGAGATAGCAGCGATGACTCATCCAAAACCATAGTAACGGATATTCTCATATTTCCCGATGGTCACAAAAGTCTCGTTCCACATAGGATCGTGATTAATGAAAATAGCAGTTGTGCCATTGCCAATGGCACTTATGACTTCACTTATTTCGGACTTAACACTCTTTACTAAGCGTTACTAGATTTTGACCACATATTTAAAGGACCGAACTACTGTATTTATTACATTACGTTCTTTACAAGTTAAACTAACTAAAACTAATTAGTTCTGTATTTTTTTTGTTACCGTGATATGTGAACTTACTACGGGAGCAAGAAAGCCTGTATCCGATTGTTGAAACAATCGCTTGGCATTCATCGGCAATCGACACTGCGTACTTATGGGGTGGCGAAATAATTCTCTTCTGATCCGATGCCAGATGAAGTAACCAAGGTAGAGGTTCATGATACACTAGACCCTTTTGATAATTGAGCTCAACAATCGATTTCTACGTTTGATAAGTGAAGGGGTTATCAAGCGGAGCGAATGTAATAGCAGGGCCTCCACGTTAAAATCTTGTATATAAATATACTCTTAAAAGTATGTAAAACTTGGTTTTCTTATAATGGGTTTTGTGGGTTTTTTATTATTAATTTGATACCTTTCCCATTATCAGATATTTGGACAAGGCCACTAAAGTCCCGATTAAATGCCAAATATATGATTTGGACTAGTTCTATTAATAGAACTATATTAAACTTTCAAATCTATTTATATCTGAATACTTCGGTTGCGAGATGACTCAACCTAACATATGTTTCTAGGAAATATTAGCGTTGCCTAGTTTATTCTCCGTGCAGCCAACCAGACTGTCAATCTAACAGAGGCTAGTCGGTACTTCTTGATAGGTGGCTAGTTATTGGGTAAAACATTATCTAGAGACATCAAGAGTATTATTTTTTTTTTCTTTTACTTTTTTTAATACTTTTTGTTTGCTAAAGATAAGATTTTACGAGTATCTCAAATTTGCTCCAACGAAACATAGTAATAGTTTCGACTCTGGGACTACATCTTGACTCAATCAACAGTACAAACCCACTCGCCCCACTCACGAGACCCGCTTGGACCCGTAACAGACGTCCGGACAAATTCCGTTCCGTATTTCCACTTATCTAGAAGCAAAGAGCTGGTGCACACCTCAACACAAAGAACTCCTCCGCGAGCAGATCCGACATAATACCACACAACGTCTCACAACCAAGGAGATAGCAGGCAAGGATCACCGCCAATAAAATTATCGACTTATAAGGGGAAAACTTCTCACCACGGACCGGGACAAGCCACCCCATGATAGCTTTACCCATTGCCGCGAACACACCCCAATCCGCCTTTGTGCCATGATAGCAACCAACACTTTCCTGCTCAAATTGCTTGACCATCGTACTGGTGGATGCCTCTGTCCTGTGTGCCCTGGAGATATAAAGACTTTTACGTCCAGCCACTTTCTTGTATTAGTTCTCTGATAAAGCGTTCTCTGGTGGGACCTAATCTACCCCCAATTGAACCGGACTTACTACAACAACTACAGGATCGACATGATTACCACGGCATATGGACTCTCCAAGAACATCTCGGGAGCTTCCTTCTCCATGAACAACAGACACCAATTTATCCCCATTCAAAACTAGTTGATAGATAGATGTTCCGCATACCCCGTCTCATCTCTTTACTGAAGTACTATTTCCAGATTTCGGTACAGATCAAATCTTCGAAACTTCTGCTACCACCTATGATACTTACCCCTATGACTAGCCAGGGTATTCCAAATACATCAGTTGTGTGGTGTGGTATCGGACAGCCTCCAACTTTGCTTCGAAACAGAATTGCGAATGACAACCTCACCCTCCTTGTATCACGTTCAAAATATCTCAGACCGACTCGGCCCATATTACCACGACAAGTGTGGGCTAACTTTATTCCACGCAATGGCACGCAGGTTTTAGTTCTCACCCAATGGTAGAGGTATTCTGTATCTATCGCCGTGAACTCACACACCGTATGTCTTCCATCGTTGCATCACTCGCCCCGAGTTTCTCGCGGCAGTTCGACAATTTCAACTTCCTTTCAATTTTCCCAAAACCTCACCAACGAATATGAAGCCTGATGTACATCTAGACACATAAAAACTTTATCCTAATTGAAATGAATAATATTACCCCTAGAGCGACAACAAAAAGATAAATAAAATCCCTTCGGCGAAAACAGTACTGAGAGTAATATATATAGGCAATGTCTCAGCCTCTCAACCCCTCAGAGTATTGCTGTTTTCACGAGGCATACCTAACTTTACTAAAAAACTCATTTCGTTTATTTTAGTCTGACCAATGACCACGTAGATCGCATGTATGGATCTGGAGAAAAAAGCACAACGCTTACGTGAACATTTTTTCCTGGAACTACATTGGCTCTGCAAAAATGGACTGAACGTCAATTAGAGAAGCCGTCTTCAGAACGTAGAAATCTGAGTGCGAACCCCGTAGCCGACGAACCGGAACAACCAATCTGGCAATTGGATTACGGGGATTTAGCTCCAGAGGATCAGGCACGTTATACGCCCGAACCGTCTCCAGGTCATGAGTCTCCTGTACTTGAGGGTTGTATATACCCAACACAGGGAATGATACACAACCAGAAATCCCAAACTGGGGAGATGCCCCACGCCGGAAACCAAAATTGACGGGACAGATAATCTCTATGCGTGGTGTATTTCGGATCATGATACCATCTGAGGTCTCCAGTAATGAGCAACGCAAACCATTCAAGATGTATTTCGGAGCAAATAGATGGGGAACTAAAGCTAGCTGCAAACGATATCAAGTTTAATCGAATGTATCGCACTGCCCTCCATGTCTGTTGAGGTGACGGAGCCTAGTAAGGAAGTCGACGACTACACCAGTCAGATGGAGATCGCATACGATCGCCATGACGTTGAAGACGTAGCATACTTTGCTAATCTGATCGCCATTAAACAAAAGCGTATTGACCAACTAATGCAGGCTCAACGTGAGCAAGACTAACGAGACAACCAGAAGTATAAGGGAATGATCAGTCAACTTCGCTGGGACGTCAGCAGTCAAAAGTCCGAGTTCAGTAATAACCATGATTTCGATACTTTGACTCGCACGCAGAGTACATTTATAGTGATGTTGGAAACGAATGATATCGCTCCACAACAGTGGATATCTGAACAAACTAACAAGTCACTTGATCCTTCAGAGATAACAAGACGAATTAGACCACTGCCGTGATTTGCCAGTGGGTTATTGATTAGTAACATCCTTATTAAGTAAAGACTTGTGCAGCCCTAGACTAATTTCAATCTTAGCCGAACCTGAGAGACTACAGGTCTCAGGCCAGATTTTACAGCAAGAAACCATCTTTGATTTATGGAAGTCATCAGAGTTAGCTCACTCCCGAGAGCTAATCAAGTCGCTCAAATTACTCTCAAGAGTTGAGTTATCACTTAACCGACTTCCGAGAGCAGATTAAGTTTCTCAACCGATTCCCGAGAGTGGATTAAGCCTGTCAACCGCAACATTCTAATAATAGCTGCGGTTCTATGTCACAACCTATGCGGAAAGGCATCATGTGATCAGCGTGAGATTGTAAACTTCGATGGAAATTACTAGGTTTCAAACTATATTAAACTAAAATACAATTTAGTCAGTTAGGATTTAGCAGTGGTAGCTTGTGTAAGAATGATCGGGACTGCCTCTTGTTAAGAGCCTAAATATCCTCGATCACACAGGGCGTACCTCTAGCTGTTCTTTATTGAATAATTTTCACTAGAAGTACTAAATGTTCATGACCACTTGCCTAATTTGTAAATAGACATAATAACGTAAGTCACGTTAATACATTAGCTGATATAAATAAAGTTCCATCTGAAGAAAAGTTAAAAAAAGAAAAAGAAAAAGACTTATTGGATTTTGGAGATTGGCGGGAGGACCAAAATCAATAAGTAGTAGTTCGGAGATTATAAAATTTAGTTTATAATATCCTACATCTACTAATGTCTCAAATAGGTCCAAGTAGATGAGTCATACCAAATACTCAGGCTATTGGAGCCATCAAAGTGAATTTAGAACACTTTGGAAATATTGGAAAAAGAGCTTGTACTAATTATTTAAAATACAAATAAAAACCAATGTATTATCTCAATTGATCTTGATATTTTAGACTGACCGGAGGCCGTATTTCTACATAGCCCCCAGTAGCTTTTAGAACTACGAACGTACGTTAAGATACGATCTAGTTGGTAAAGCGAAAACCAAAGTAAAAACGGTTTCGGTCATGACTTATCGAGTAAGTATGTGCCTATATGTACGAGTTCAAGACTCATGTTGTACTCTATGTCGTTTAGTATTTGGTCCAGTAACCATTTCCGATGTAGGCGCCTTACGTTTATTATTTGGTAAGGTATTAGCCAAAGGCTGTTCTTCATTAGTAAGTAAGTTTGAACAATTTTCTGCACTGTTGGTAAGCAGATCAGAAAGTTTAGTCACGTAGGAAGTAGGTGGCAAATAGGGAATTTCAGATCCGTCAGGGTTTGTAGTCACCTGAGGAAACCCTTTTCGTTTATCTCGTGTGTTCTTATGTAAACGCTTATTCCATTTCTTATTAAAGATACGAAGAAAGTCGCGAGATTCACGAAATGCATCGGAGGTTAGCCAAGCTACTGTCCCATCCATGAAACGGGTCTTGTAGTAAGTGTAACCGTCTTCGGATGTTTTGTCAATTATATCTTTGACTTGTGACTCCATAACTGGTACATCAGAATCAAATGAGCGAGCGAATGAGAGTTCGGAGGTAGGGATACGGTGAGTGCCTAGATTGGTTGCGCTAGTACCATCAATGTTATTCACTTCGTAAGTATCACTCTTCTCATCATGGTAGGAAATAACAAAAGGTCCTATCGTCTTAGAAGAGAGTTCGGTAACGTTGGCGTTTCGATTTATAATGTTAACGTAATCGCCGACTTTGAACTGAACAATGTTCTTAGTGTTATTCCATCGGTCATACGCTTTAAGTAGGACGCGATTCTTGTGCTCGAGTAAACAGGGGTAAACAACGTTCTGCATATGCTCGATCTTTTGAAGCCACGGGGTAGCGTGTTTCTCGGGCGCAGTTTTATCAAACGTTGCTTGTAATTCACTATAGCGGCCAAAGAAATAGTGAAACGGGAGTGTTCAGTTTGAGGATTCATGCAGTTATTCATTTGAGTCTGAACCCATTTCAAATGATAAGGCCACATATCCTCAACGTCGTCTAGTGCGGTACGCAAGAGTTTCTTAAGTTCTCTATGACGTGTCTCATTTGCACCCTGCGTTTGAGGTTTGTAAGGAACACCACGCCTATGGGTCATGCCTGATACGAGTATAAGTGCCTCCATTACGTCGGTACAAAACTCACTACCGTTATCAGAACATAGTACTCGGGGAAACCGAAGTCATTAAAGACGTGATAGCATAATTCTGCCACTGTTTGTGGACGTTTGTTCGGTATTGCATAAAGCAAGTTATAGCCCGAAGCCACACATAAGAAATGACAGATATATACATCGCCAGTATGCTTGGATCGCGGGAGTTTAACCAAATCGACTATGACTCGGCGCATCGGTTGGTCTTCTGTCACACTTTTTTTAGGGTGCCCAACCGTATCGCTTGATCTGGTTCTTTTCACAATCAGTACAGCGTCGGTATACTTCACGTATGGTTTCTTTCAGCGCCGGGTGATCAAGCCCTGCACGAATAGCCATTTTATAAGTATGCTCATATGCTCGATGCGTTAAATTATGTATAATTTTAACTCTACTTTCGAGCTCCTCTAAGTCAGTCAGATTCTGCGTAACGCTGGCTGGATGAACCATAGTCCTGTTGGAAAGGGCAACCTCAGTATCAGGAGTGGTAGAGTCCTGAGATACATAATTGACAACATTGGATTGTTGAAGTATCTTCTTCAGTTGTTTCGCCACTCCTGGCTGTTCTTTAAGCAGCGCTTTAAGTAGTTGAGTGCGAGCTTCAGGTTCTCTTAGAGTTTTGAGTCTTTGATCCATGGCCTTAGCTAGTTCCATGTTTTTTACGATCTAATGCCGTTTCAATCGGCATTACCTCGACTACAATCTTGTTGGGTGCATGTGTTGTACGAGTCTTGAGCTTTTGTTCAAACTCTTTAGACTCCTCTAGTTTAGCTAAGAATTCGGTTGAGGGTTTCCACTTAGTGGTACCTGCAGGACCGATGCGACAAACAATGGTGTGTTTCCAAGGCGTCTTCTTAATAGAATAGGATCCCTGATACAAGAACGTGTCGGTTTCACGGTCGACATAAATAGGTTCGTCTTGAATCATATTAATTAAATCACGTATCCATGGGTCGGAGTTACGTAAGGGACAACACAGCGTAATGGTAGATTTAGTAATATTAACATAATTTAACAACTGTGCGATAAGTTGACAAGGTGGGTTAGCCCACGCATTATGCTTTGATAAGTCAAGCTGAAATGCATCACCTTTAGGATGAGTCAACGACCTATATTCAGAAACCTGTTTGTTATGTTCTGCGGCAAACATATCAACAGTAAATGGACCCCATCGTGATTGAGCGAGGTTAAACCATTTCTTATTTAGCATCAATCGGTTGCTAATAACTCTTTGACTGTTTTCTGGTAGTCGGGCACAAGTCGAGAGAGCATGTCAGGAAGATGGTTATGTATTCCTGGAATGGAATGTGTTATATTAAAAGCGAACTTGGCAATAATGTCATGCCAGCGGCTCACCAACTGTGAATCAGGGTTCATATCTTTTAAGTATGTTAAAGACTTTTGATCACAGGCGACAGTAAAGTAACTTCCATAAAGGTAGTCTTTAAACTGTCTTAGCGCAGTAACTATAGCAAGGAGCTCTTGTTTAACGGTAGGGTAATTCCGTTGACTCTTATTATAACTCTTGCTAAAAATTGTATATAGCGCGGTTTTACCATTTATCGTTTGGTAAAGCACTCCACCTACCGCTCGATCTGAAGCGTCGGTTGCTACTTGGAATGGGACACCATCCACAGGGTACTGCATGATGGGTGCGTCCATTACTTTACTTTTGACTAGTTTAAATGCATCATCACATTCTTTAGTCCAAAGCTTTCCCAAGGTCCTTTGTGCAGCCGTAGGTGACTGAAAGGCTTTAAGTAATGAGAAAGATGCGGTACCAGATCCGAGGAAAAGTTAACAAACCCACACACAGAGTTCACATCTCTTCCAGTAATTGGTGTTGATAAATCCAACAGAAACTGTTTCTTGCCAGGATCAATTTCTACCCCTGCTGCAGATACTTTGTAGCCAAGTAAGTGTATAGTATCTTTAGCAAAGAACACTTGTCTTCGTTAATCTTAAGTTTAGCATGATTAAGTCGCTTTAAGACTTCTTTAACGAGTTTAGCATGTTCATGTGCTGTCTTTGTAAAGATAACTATATCATCTAAATAGACTGATACGTTATACGACAGGTCCGCAAATAGTTCCATCATAACTTGTTGGAAGAAGAAGGTAACATGTAATGTAAGCCTTCAGGTGCACCTTTAAACTGGTACTTCTTACCTTGCCAAGTAAAGGAAAAGTATTTCCTATGAGGCTGATATATTTGTAGTTGATGGAATGCAGCTTTTAAAGTCTATCTTTTGAAAGATAGTCGCATGATCGACCGCTAAGAGAGCTAAGTTAACTGGGGTTGCATCATAATTGATTTCAATTAGACCCTGTTTTAACCAATCTTCGATTTGGGTTTTGACAACGTCTTTGTGTCTCCAACTCACGTAGTTATGTGAAGGACACTTTAACTTAGAGAAGTCGACGTTTGTTAAGTCAAGTCTAACGTACCCATTAGAGAACTTAAACATACACCAGTCAGTTATTGCAATCTTCCTGTTTTGTATAATTAAGTCCATAATTATATCGGTGAAGTGCGGAATCATATCCTTTGCTTCACCTTCCGGAGGTTTAGGTATCTTTAACATATTATCATCTGACTGATCTTTATTCGGGTCTAGCCCATTAGGCAGACCAGTGAGTGTTATACCTAAACTGAGAAGATCAGTCATACCTATAATTAAATCGTATTTCTGAGACATGTCAGTAACGATTAGGTGAGTCTTCACTTCTCTTCTATCTGACAGCATTATGTGTGCATAGTCAAA
>LUCW03000049.1:135000-140420 GCA_001586965.3 Sphaeroforma sirkka | reverse complement strand
CCACTGAAGGCCTTCGACCAACTTAAGGAGTCTGCCAGCCTTAGGGATAAGCAGATGATGAATGCCTTTATTCATTTCTGAGCCAGGTGAATGGCGAACTATCTTGAAGGCTCATGAGCCCAACTGGAAAGCCCTACCCTGGCACCTACTACTGAGGGGGTACTGGCTCTACTTCTACCGAACCGAAAGGTGATAAGAAGGTGAGAGCGCCTTTGCAAGAAGTGTGGTTACAACCTCACAAAACGTAATGGCAAGTGGAATGGTAGACACACGACCCTGTTATGTGCACCAGGCAAGTTTCAGATTTTGGACACTATATGAAAGAGTGTGCTACTTGCAAGGGTACTAACGGTTGGCAATAAAGAGGATTGCAAGGACTTACTGGACGTCCAAGTTAAGCACTGACAGTACCATATGTGCGCACTAGAGCAAGATTATGAGAAAATGTTCAATAAAATCTATACCAAAGGAGATGAACGTATCTTTCAAACAGTTTTCGTAAATGGAGAAAAAGTTATGGCACTATTTGATCCAGGGGCTGAAGTCTCTGCTATTCACGCCGAGTAGCCTACGCTACAGATATGGCTGTCCATAACGAAACAACTGATTTAATCTTGGGAAATGGCAAAGTTACTACTTGCGAACAAGCCATTGACTATGCACACATAATGCTGTCAGATAGAAGAGAAGTGAAGACTCACCTAATCGTTACTGACATGTCTCAGAAATACGATTTAATTATAGGTATGACTGATCTTCTCAGTTTAGGTATAACACTCACTGGTCTGCCTAATGGGCTAGACCCGAATAAAGATCAGTCAGATGATAATATGTTAAAGATACCTCTAAACCTCCGGAGGTGAAGCAAAGGATATGATTCCGCACTTCACCGATATAATTATGGACTTAATTATACAAAAACAGGAAGATTGCAATAACTGACTGGTGTATGTTTAAGTTCTCTAATGGGTACGTTAGACTTGACTTAACAAACGTCGACTTTCTAAGTTAAAGTGTCCTTCACATAACTACGTGAGTTGGAGACACAAAGACGTTGTCAAAACCCAAATCGAAGATTGGTTAAAACAGGGTCTAATTGAAATCAATTATGATGCAACCCCAGTTAACTTAGCTCTCTTAGCGGTCGATCAATATAAATCTGATGGAACGTTTAGTAAAACAAGAGTAGTACTTAGACCTGTCGCCAATCAACAAACTAATTCCGCAACATAGTTTTCCCTTACCTAAGATAAGCGAGATACTACGCAAAATGGAGGGTGCGACTATCTTTTCCAAGATAGACTTAAAAGCTGCATTCCATCAACTACAAATATATCAGCCTCATAGGAAATACTTTTCCTTTACTTGGCAAGGTAAGAAGTACCTTTTTAAAGGTGCACCTGAAGGCTTACACATGTTACCTTCTTTCTTCCAACACGTTATGATGGAACTATTTGCGGACCTGTCGTATAACGTATCAGTCTATTTAGATGATATAGTTATCTTTACAAAGACAGCACATGAACATGCTAAACTCGTTAAAGAAGTCTTAAAGCGACTTAATCATGCTAAACTTAAGATTAACGAAGACAAGTGTTCTTTTGCTAAAGATCCTATACACTTACTTGGCTACAAAGTATCTGCAGCAGGGGTAGAAATTGATCCTGGCAAGAAACAGTTTCTGTTGGATTTATCAACACCAATTACTTGAAGAGATGTGAACTCTGTGTGTGGGTTTGTTAACTTCTTCTCGGATTCGGTACCGCATCTTTCTCATTACTTAAAGCCTTTCAGTCACCTACGGCTGCACAAAGGACCTTTGGGAAAGCTTTGGACTAAAGAATGTGATGATGCATTTAAACTAGTCAAAAGTAAAGTAATGGACGCACCCATCATGCAGTACCCTGTGGATGGTGTCCCATTCCAAGTAGCAACCGACGCTTCAGATCGAGCGGTAGGTGGAGTGCTTTACCAAACGATAAATGGTAAACCGCGCTACATACAATTCTTTAGCAAGAGTTATAATAAGAGTCAACGGAATTACCCTACCGTTAAACAAGAGCTCCTTGCTATAGTTACTGCGCTAAGACAGTTTAAAGACTACCTTTATGGAAGTTACTTTACTGTCGCCTGTGATCAAAAGTCTTTAACATACATAAAAGATATGAACCCTGATTCACAGTTGGTGAGCCGCTGGCATGACATTATTGCCAAGTTCGCTTTTAATATAACACACATACCAGGAATACATAACCATCTTCCTGACATGCTCTCTCGACTTGTGCCCGACTACCAGAAAACAGTCAAGGAGTTATTAGCAACCGATTGGATGCTAAATAAGAAATGGTTTAACCTCGCTCAATCACGATGGGGTCCATTTACTGTTGATATGTTCGCCGCAGAACATAACAAACAGGTTTCTGAATATAGGTCGTTGACTCATCCTAAAGGTGATGCATTTCAGCTTGACTTATCAAAGCATAATGCGTGGGCTAACCCACCTTGTCAACTTATCGCACAGTTGTTAAATTATGTTAATATTACTAAATCTACCATTACGCTGTGTTGTCCCTTACGTAACTCCGACCCATGGATACGTGATTTAATTAATATGATTCAAGACGAACCTATTTATGTCGACCGTGAAACCGGCACGTTCTTGTATCAGGGATCCTATTCTATTAAGAAGACACCTTGGAAACACACCATTGTTTGTCGCATCGGTCCTGCAGGTACCACTAAGTGGAAACCCTCAACCGAATTCTTAGCTAAACTAGAGGAGTCTAAAGAGTTTGAACAAAAGCTCAAGACTCGTACAACACATGCACCCAACAAGATTGCAGTCGAGGTAATGCCGATTGAAACGGCATTAGATCGTACAAACATGGAACTAGCTAAGGCCATGGATCAAAGACTCAAAACTCTAAGAGAACCTGAAGCTCGCACTCAACTACTTAAAGCGCTGCTTAAAGAACAGCCAGGAGTTGCGAAACAACTGAAGAAGATACTTCAACAATCCAATGTTGTCAATTATGTATCTCAGGAGTCTACCCTCCTGATACTGAGGTTGCCCTTTCCAACAGGACTATGGTTCATCCAGCCAGCGTTACGCAGAATCTGACTGACTTAGAGGAGCTCGAAAGTAGAGTTAAAATTATACATAATTTAACGCATCGAGCATTTGAGCATACTTATAAAATGGCTATTCGTGCAGGGCTTGATCACCCGGCGCTGAAAGAAACCATACGTGAAGTATACCGACGCTGTACTGATTGTGAAAAGAACCAGATCAAGCGATACGGTTGGGTACCCCTAAAAAGTGTGACAGAAGACCAACCGATGCGCCGAGTCATAGTCGATTTGGTTAAACTCCCGCGATCCAAGCATACTGGCGATGTATATATCTGTCATTTCTTATGTGTGGCTTCGGGCTATAACTTGCTTTATGCAATACCGAACAAACGTCCACAAACAGTGGCAGAATTATGCTATCACGTCTTCAATGACTTCGGTTTCCCCCGAGTACTATGTTCTGATAATGGTAGTGAGTTTTGTACCGACGTAATGGAGGCAGTTATACTCGTATCAGGCATGACCCATAGGCGTGGTGTTCCTTACAAACCTCAAACGCAGGGTGCAAATGAGACACGTCATAGAGAACTTAAGAAACTCTTGCGTACCGCACTAGACGATGTTGAGGATATGTGGCCTTATCATTTGAAATGGGTTCAGACTCAAATGAATAACTGCATGAATCCTCAAACTGGAACACTCCCGTTTCACTATTTTTTTGGCCGCTATAGTGAATTACAAGCAACGTTTGATAAAACTGCGCCCGAGAAACACGTTACCCCGTGGCTACAAAAGATTGAGCATATGCAGAACGTTGTTTACCCCTGTTTACTCGAGCACAAGAATCGTGTCCTACTTAAAGCGTATGACCGATGGAATAACACTAAGAACATTGTTCAGTTCAAAGTCGGCGATTACGTTAACATTATAAATCGAAACGCCAACGTTACCGAACTCTCTTCTAAGACGATAGGACCTTTTGTTATTTCCTACCATGATGAGAAGAGTGATACTTACGAAGTGAAAAACATTGATGGTACTAGCGCAACCAATCTAGGCACTCACCGTATCCCTACCTCCGAACTCTCATTCGCTCGCTCATTTGATTCTGATGTACCAGTTATGGAGTCACAAGTCAAAGATATAATTGACAAAACATCCGAAGACGGTTACACTTACTACAAGACCCGTTTCATGGATGGGACAGTAGCTTGGCTAACCTCCGATGCATTTCGTGAATCTCGCGACTTTCTTTGTATCTTTAATAAGAAATGGAATAAGCGTTTACATAAGAACACACGAGATAAACGAAAAGGGTTTCCTCAGGTGACTTGTATTTCTACAGACTCACCTAATCGTTACTGACATGTCTCAGAAATACGATTTAGTTATAGGTATGACTGATCTTCTCAGTCTAGGTATAACTCTCACTAGTCTGCCTAATGGGCTAGACCCGAATAAAGATCAGTCAGATGGTAATATGTTAAAGATACCTAAACCTCCGGAAGGTGAAGCAAAGGATATGATTCCGCACTTCACCGATATAATTATGGACTTAATTATACAAAACAGGAAGATTGCAATAACTGACTGGTGTATGTTTAAGTTCTCTAACGGGTACGTTAATCTTGACTTAATAAACGTCGACTTCTCTAAGTTAAAGTGTCCTTCACATAACTACGTGAGTTGGAGACACAAAGACGTTGTCAAAACCCAAATCGAAGATTGGTTAAAACAGGGTCTAATTGAAATCAATTATGATGCAACCCCAGTTAACTTAGCTCTCTTAGCGGTCGATCAATATAATCTGATGAGCGTTTAGTAAAACAAAGAGTAGTACTAGACCTGTCGCCAATCAACAAACTAATTCCGTGTAAACCCCGATCCATTCCTGGCCGTGTAAACTTCGATGGAGATTACTAGGTTTCAAACTATATTAAACTAAAATACAATTTAGTCAGTTAGGATTTAGCAGTGGTAGCTTGTGTAAGAATGATCGGGACTGCATCTTGTTAAGAGCCTAAATATCCTCGATCACACAGGGCGTGCCTCTAGCTGTTCTTTATGAATAATCTTCACTAGAAGTACTAAGTGTTCATGACCACATGCCTAATTTGTAGATAGACATAATAACGTAAGTCACGTTAATACATTAGCTGATATAATTAAAGTTCTATCTGAAGATAAGTTAAAAAAAGAAAAAGACTTATTGGATTTTGGAGATTGGCGGGAGGACCAAAATCTATAAGTAGTAGTTCGGAGATTATAAAATTTAGTTTATAATATCCTACATCTACTAATGTCTCAAATAGGTCCAAGTAGATGAGTCATACCAAATACTCAGGCTA
>LUCW03000049.1:110000-117500 GCA_001586965.3 Sphaeroforma sirkka | reverse complement strand
AGTTCGCATCATTCATCATACATCACTTTGTCGCTTATAAACTCATTCTCTCACACACGCACCATACATTTTATGCTCACACACTCTCCGTACATTCATGCTCACACACTCACCGTACATTCATGTTCACACACTCACAATACATTCATGTTCACACACTCACAATACATTCATGTTCACACACTCACAATACATTCATGCTCACATCCTCGTTCACGCGTCAGTGCGGATAGCGCCAAGAGGAGAAGTGCAAGCCGTACCAGTCTAGGCAGTCACTCTAGTCTGGATCAACCCCAGTCCCAAACTTCCAGGGCAGGTGCAGCACACTCGGACGGCAATAGCAGCGCCACCACCTCCCCGGGCACAAGCTCCCGTCCTGCTTCAGCCCACCGCGACCATAACGGGACGGGCAAGAGCTCGAATAACGGCACACGAACCGATCCTCTGGCGAGCCAAGCCAGTAGTAGTAGTGCCAGTGCTAGTACTACCAGCAGCGCGCTTACCTCCGGCCACAGTGTCGGTTCGCTTATGGCCAGTGGGTCCAACTCGTCGCAGTCGCAGGGCAGGACGATGCCGGCTGGTCCTAGTGTCAGTGTCAGTGTCACTCTCCCGGAGGACGAATGCCGCAACTGCCGTATGTGTGGGTGGGTGGGTGGGTGTGTGATGTGTGTGGGTGGGTATGGTGGGTGTGTCTGTGTGGTGTGCCTAAAGTTAGAGAGTCTGTGTATGTGTAACATCAGATGTATGTTCATGTGTGGGGTATATGCGAAACCGATTGTGTGTGTATATGGTGATTGTATGTTATGTGTGTGTGTACATGTGGTGACTATGTTATCGATGTGTGTACATGTATACATAGTATATGCCATGTCACACGTCACTCACTAGTCAACCCTCTCATTGCACAGATATGACACTCGAAGAGATTGAGAAGAAAAGAAGCAGAAGCACGAGCACAGGCAGACGACACATATGAAACGTCGTCCATGGGCTCAGTCAGTAGCGACGACAGCTCTCTTGACGTCGACATACAGAAGAGTGTGCGCAGCGTTGGGGCCATTCCACATGAGATAACCATGCAGGGTATGGGTGTGACTGCGTGCATGTACACACACACACACACACACATACATATATATATATATATATGCATATATATTATATAATATATACATATATATGTATATATATATATATATATATATAATATATGTATATATATCCATATATATATATATATAATAATGCATATATATATATACATATTATATATATAATATATATTATATATATATATATATATATATAATATATATATATATATATATTAATATTAATAATATATATATATATATATATATATATATATATGTATATATACATATATATAATATATTATATATTATATATATATATATATGTATATATATATATATTATATATGTATATATATATATATATATATATATATTATATATAATATATATATATATATATATATATATATATATATATATATATATATATATATATATATATATATATATATATATATATATATATATATATATATATATTTTTCATGGATAATTTGAGTGTCGTGTATGTATTACGTTTGGCTCTCATGGTGAACATACATCGCGTGCTGCATTAATTAAATCATGCTTTGTTTTTAATACATAAACACAAAAGAGTTGCGTACAGTCACATACAAGTTTGTTAATGTTGAAACATAAACCTCATATCAAGCTATTCCGAACGACTATCCCATGCGTACATGATCACAAAACATACCCACACAACTATCTCATGCGTAAATATTTAATCCTAAACCACAAAACCATAAACC
Source organism: Sphaeroforma sirkka (assembly GCA_001586965.3). Taxonomy (NCBI): domain Eukaryota; class Ichthyosporea; order Ichthyophonida; genus Sphaeroforma; species Sphaeroforma sirkka. Next base: position 115,651 of record LUCW03000049.1, on the reverse strand, counting down.
CTAAAACATTAAAACTCTAAAATTCTAAAACCCTAAACCCTAAACCCTACCTTTGCCCAGCCCACTATCGATGGCCCGGAAAACAAACTGTCCGATTTTATCACTCGCGAGAACCATGACCACTTAAACACCCAGCCGCCTATGGGAGGAGTGCTGCCCCATCAGACGTGTATGATTGTGCTGGGGTCGTTCGGATGTCACATCCTGGCCAGAGAGGTACTTCCTATCCTGTCTGTGTGAGTGTGCTGTGTGCTATTGAATATGTGTGTTGATATGTTGCGTGTGACACGTGTGTGCACACTCGATTTGCTTTGTACATGTTTTAATACAACTTGACGACTTAAAAGGCCACGCGTGTCTAGATACACATATCGCGCTGTAGTTTAAGTAAACTTACCTACCCACACTACTCGCAAACTCAGCCCAACACACGCCCAGACAGCCACGCCTGCTTAAATCCGTGCACATGCCAACACACATACCCACCCACAAACCACACCCGCGTGCACTTGCACACTCACACACACACACACACACAACACACACCACGCCCGCGTATACTTACACTAACACACACGCACACACACACACCCACACATACACAACTATGCATGCGTCCACTACACACACACACACCCACACATACACACAAACTATGCGTGGATCCACTTACACACACACACACAACGACACCCACACCCGCATATACTTACACTAACACACACACATACACAGCTAGGCATGCGTACACTTATACACACACACACCACCCATAACTACACAAGCGTGCACTTACACATCCACTACCACACACACACATACACACACACACACTCACTCACTCACTCACACTCACACGCACAGCTGGCACGTATTGGCAAAGGGGACATCATCAGTTACGTTTTCTATCCGCGTGGGTGTGGCAAGTCATCGGAACTCAAAGAAGACAACACAGAAGAACATCCACTGGCCGATCTACGGTCATTTATCCGCCGCATCAAACAGATCAGAGGCACAGAGACACCGGTCATTCTGTGCGGCTTTGCGCTGCTGTCAAGTGTCGTGCTCAACTATGCCAGGTGTGTGTCTGTATGTGATATATATATATATATATATATATATATATATATATATATATATATATATATATATATATATATATATATATATATATATATATATATATATATATACAATACCTAATAAAATATGTATATATATACATACATATACATATATATATATATATATATATATACGCTACACCCCTAAACTAGTAGCCTAGTGAATAAACCTGTGATTGTGTGAGTCTAACTATTGTCTAGAATCACTCACAATATATATACTCGTGGGTATGTTTGTATGCCTGTACGAGCGCGTGTTCGTACATATGTTTGTATGTTATTATCTGTGTGCTTGTTTTTATTGATATATTTTGTGCGTATGTGTGTATAAAGATCCGAATTAAACATGTCAACGCCTTTTATACACTGCTCTGGGGCTGCTGTCGGATGTGGTGCGTCATATTGTAGCTGCGCCTAATGACTATGCCCCATTTATTTAATCTGTTTTGTTTTTGGGACTCATCTTTCTATTTTCCGACTTACCGCTTCCAACTTAACTGCACCTAATGACTGTCCTAATTATTGAACCCTATTTTTTTTTGTCGACTCAATCTTACTGATACCGAACTCCCCACTTTCAGCTGGAGTAAGCGTGAAGAGGTGGACGGGTATTTCCTGGTCAGCCCGTGGTTTGGCAAGACCAAATCAGGACAGGACTCGCTCGTTAAAGTCAATCAGATTGGGAAAGGGCTCCTGAAGGGCCTGGGCCGTATCCGTGGCAACGGACTAGCCCTGGAATTCGGGTTGGACTTAAAAAAAATGCTGGACAAGTATGTGTGGTGCTGTTTGTGTCCAAGTATGTGTGGTGCTGTTTGTGTGCACACAGAGCTCTATCCGGAATGCATATGGGCACGGACTTCCGTGTTCACATATTTCAATGACGAGGAAAGTCGAATATGTATCTGTAATGTATCATATGTCTATGCGTATACTCTTTCTTGCATGCTTTGATGTACATTTTCTCCATGAATTTGCACGTTCATCATACGCCAATATATAAACTCTGTCTTACGTATTTGAATTTTCCTTCTCTTCTTATGTGCTGCACAGATATGAGCCTATGTTCCCCTCGGCCAAAGGTGTGCAGTCGATATACCTCAAACTCATGCTATACGATCTAGACAAAGACTTCAAACAATTCGACAAGCCTTTCTGTGTCATCATGGGAGAAGATGACGAGTTTGTGGATGTGCCTGTAGTGCTTGCCGGTCTCAAGGGTGCCAAGAAGGTGTGGTATATGCTCTGTTGACGCGATGATGCCTATTACACACACTCACACACACAAACACACACACACACTCTCTCTCTTATATATATATATATATGCATGCGTGTGTGTGTATATATCTCCACACGGCTTTCGTATGTTGGTGGGCACTGTTCCATATGCATCCCTGTGTATGCATGATCGCGTGCACACGCCTACGTAGTGACTAGCTCCGCTGCGCTGTAGTTCATTAGGTGCCGTTGATTCGTAGCCTTTAACGCACACTTGTTGCAGGCCACAATCATGCAAGTACATATACGAAGGTCCCGCTATATCAGACCCCGCCTAAGTATATCTACCACGCACCGTTTCCTATTGCTTATTCCGCTCGGGTTGGCTTATTTTCTCACTAGGTCCATGCCAGTCGGAAACACATCGAGGTTGTTCCGGGGGAGACCATGTTTTCGGTGCAGTTGAAAATTGACAGCATGCTGCCGTGGCTGTATGACCTGGTTAAATCAGGTGTACAACCCGAACCAGGCATAAAGCTAGGCCCCGATACAAGTCTTAAGGACTTTGCCATTATGAATCTCATTGGCAGGTGCGTGGGTTAGATGTGGGGTGACATGGGGTGGTGTGTGGCTGTGAGTGGGTGTATGTGTATAGCAATGTGTGGACAGTAGTGAAGATTATGTAAGTACGTTTTCCCACTCGGTGGGGTGTTTGGCTGTGAGTGGGTGTATGTGTATAGCAATGTGTGGACAGTAGTGAAGATTATGTAGGTACGTTTTCCCACTCCGCGAGGTGTGTGGCTGCAGTGAGTTGTACACGTGCTGCATTGTGTGGACGATATTGTAAATAAGGTGCCAGTCACCTGCGAGCAGTAAGCAAGTAGCACGTGCACAAAACGTACTGAGAAAAAAAGGAATTGTGGCTATAACACACAAGCTATGAAACTTGCGCAGAATTTTTTATTAATATAATAATGAATTAGCGTTTATAACACTGGAACGATATTAAATCAATATTGATAACTTTGGTACGCAATTGACACTCAACTCAATCAATTAGTATATACGCTCTCAAGCATTTCATAGTTGTATTGCTATACACATTACACACACTTCTATAGAACAGACCATAACCCCTAGCAGTTCAAAGTAATATTATCATGTTCATTGCGCACGTTTAATTGTTGGTACTTACAGGGGTGGGTTTGCTCAAGTGCGGCTGGTGCAACACAAACCGACAGAGAAGTACTTTGCCCTCAAGATCATGGAAAAGAAGGCTATGATAGAGATGGACGCGGTATGTATGAGAGTGACCAATGACAATATATATATATATATATATATATATATATATATATATATATATATATATATATATATATATATATATATATATATATATATATATATATATATATATATATATATATATATATATATATATATATATATATATATATATATATATATATATATATATATATATATATATATATATATATATATATATATATATATATATATATATATATATATATATATATATATATATATATATATTTATATATCTATATATATATATATATATATATATATATATATATATATATAACTATATATATATATTATATATATATATATATATATAAAGATTCAACCTTCTACATAGTATCCCATTGTTTGGGCTGCTGTATGTCATCTGTCGTTTTGAGTGCCTGTGTACAGTCATTGTATGAAATGATATGATGTTGGCGAGGTTGTTTATTGTATCTACAGGAGTATTGTGTACGGATTATACAAGCTATTCCTACTATACCCCCTTACTTCTACTTATCACTCCCATTATTATTCTTATGCCCACCTGCTTCTACTCCCACAGGTAGAGAATGTTATTGCGGAAAAGAACATCATGCAAAAAGTGTCGCATCCGCTGATTGTCAATCTTTCGGCGTCGTTCAAAGACCCCTCCTATGCGTATCTGGTCATGGACTTCTTAGTAGGCGGTGAACTGTTTACACTTATCAAACTAAGTCGTCGATTCAGCGAAACTATCACCCGATTCTACATAGGCGAGGTAGTGCATATGTGTATTTGTGTTAGTAAATATATATATATATATATGTATGTATGTATGTATGTATGTATGTATGTATGTATGTATGTATGTATGTATGTATGTATGTATGGATGTATATATATATATATATATACATATATATATGCGCATATCAGCTTCACTTATCGGCTCATAGACGAGCTAGTTGGCATGTACATATGTGTAGACATGGACTCTGCGTGCGTAGTTATTGCACATGTACAGTGGTGGGTGCATGGCCTGATGTGTTACTGTTGGTGTGTCGTAACTTGCTTTTGCCGTTTCCTTGTTAGTACTTACCTGCCCACATCCATCCATCCATCCATCCATCCATCCATCCATCCATCCATTTATTTGTTTGCCTGTGTGTATGCATATTCTCATCTGTCTCGTTATGTGCACTCATATGTATTCTCATGTAGAACTTTTGTGCGATCGTATACGTACATTGCGAGACTGTTGACGACACAGGTTATATACTCAAGTCACCCAATCCACCTGAGCTGCACAAGCACACTCAATTACGCATCATCAAACTCCAAATACATGAGAGTTGGTTTCTTCGCGAGTGCCTGTATATGCAGCTGCTCACTTGAATACCCTCCAGGCCTTGGCGCTGTGGTCCTTGTTGTGCCCTGTCCTGGGGACACTATGAAACGGACACATTTGTCCTGGATTGGCTAGGTCAACTACTTGGAGGGCACTTCGTAGTATACTGTGTTTGTATTGAAAAACTACCCTGTCTTGCTCCTTCGCAGATTATTCTGGGCCTGGAGTACCTACACACGCAGCACATCATGTACCGTGATCTCAAACCAGAGAATATCCTTATCGACCAGAGGGGCCACGTACGCATCTGTGACTTTGGGTTTGCAAAGGTGAGATACACATAGGTAGTCAGTCTACAAATACAAAAAGGTGCATATTATGTACACGTTTGCATATATATATATATATATATATATATATATATATATATATATATATACGTATATATATATACACATAAATATATATTTATAAATAATAGCACATTTGCACTATGGCACACTTCAAGAGATCCATGTGCGGATTAGCCATTCCTGGATGTCTCACTGAAAGGCTAGTTGCTACACGTACGCGTATATGCACCGTCCAATCTGTACCTACATCATATGTACCTGCTCACTAGTACGCGGATAACCACCTCCTAGTCCAAATCAGTCAAATTACAT
>LUCW03000049.1:97500-105000 GCA_001586965.3 Sphaeroforma sirkka | reverse complement strand
CACTCTACAGAACGTTTGGACACGCCTATCCATGATTGCGCCCAGTCGGTTGATAAGTACCAATGAATGCGAAATGGTGTAGCAATATAGGTACATACCGACATAAAACATGAGCCAACCACAACCAACAAAATATATGGATAGAACAATACCAATAATCGCAACCAACAAAATATAAATAGAACAATACCTAATCATAAATCAATCCGATGATCTAACACATGAAACAATCACATCCAACGAAACAAAAATAGAACAAAACCAATACATAAATCAATCGTATGATATGCGCATTATCCTGTATACAACCCTGACATACACCCACCAAAACAACCACGAACACATCCACCAACGCACCTGTATGAACTGTCTTCAGCTCTACGGTTAGTGTCAACGTGTCCATCTGATATGACACGCGACACCACCTGGGCGTCCCGCTATTCAATTGCGGTACGTTAGAGGTGCACGCCAGTGAACACGCGTGGTGGGACGTCACGGCGCTATCTATGCCCACGTGCACGCTGACGTGGTTGCCGCTTGGGTCGTCGCACTCCATCTGAATTGCCATAGATATGGAGAATGCCATAGATATGGAGAATGCCATAGATATTGAGAATGCCATAGATATTGAGGATGCCATACATGCCGAGAACGACGTTTAATAACCAGGCCATGTTGGTTGGGGAGAGTGTTAAAGCTGCACACATCTGGCTGAAACAACCCATTGAACACCACCAACAAGAACCCTTAGTATGTTCCAAAAGGTCACATGAACTGGTGATTGACTATGTGTAACAAGAACCCTTAGTATGTGCGGTCAGAAAAACTGGTGATTGACTATGTGTGAGTGAGCGTGAGAGAGTGTGTGAGAGAGTGAGTGAGATAGAGTGTGTGAGGGACGGTAGACTTTGCGAAATACACTCTCGCAACTACCAGGCAGAAGCGGAGCGCTCACGACCACCACTATACCCATGTCTATTCACTCTTCTCAAAAATAAATTAAAAACACCACGGTTACTATACCTACCACAGCACTCATCCATGCCACAGTTGACATCCCTATTAACGCTAGCATCATTATCACAGCTAACCTTCTATATCAAACCTAAGGTTTAGGGTTTAGAGATCAGGCTTTAGTTTTAGCCACCAGACCTACATGAAACACACGGGGGAGCTGATGTATAATCGAATTCAGAATGCTTAGCCTCGTAATAGGCCACTGGCAGCACCAAACATCAAACACCACACACAACCATAGAACAGCACGAAACTAGCCACAGCACAAATCATACCAACCATGTCGCCATTCTACAACCCTGACCAACAACCTCAAAGCCAAGTCAACATACCAAACACCACACGCCCACTTATAAACAGCACAGAATTAGTCAAGGCACAAAGCATAACGACCATGTCACCGTTCTACAACCCTGACCAACAACCTTTGTAGCAAGCCAACCTCGTACACGGGCCAGTTCAGCAAGCCACTGTTATGCTGTAGACCGCACTAACACTCTACGTACAATAACCTGAACTACCACAGCTAAAATGAAATCGTGATTTTCCACTCAGCATACCTTGAAGTGCAACAAACACCATTCGACCGTAGTGATTGGAATCAATATAGCAAGCCACATATTTCAGTATGGCTTTCATATAACATATTTCAGCATGGCACATATGTAACATATTTCAGCATGGCACACATGTAACATATTTCAGTATGGCAGTTATATACTCTACTGACCAACAGCGTTCCGCACAGTAAGCGCACAAAAGCACACATAGCTATCAAACTCAACAGCCATGTAAATACAATACACACAAGCACAGCACACATATACCATTGAATCATAGCTATCAAACTCAACAGCCATGTAAATACAATACACACAAGCACAGCACACACATACCATTGAATCATAGCTATCAAACTCAACAGCCATGTAAATACAATACACACAAGCACAGCACATACATACCATTGAATCATAGCTATCAAACTCAACAGCTAAACAGTTGAGCATGCCACTGTAGCCCAGGCCGCACCCGCCCTTCCCCAGAGCTTTACTCTTGTTGGAGCGTACCACTAAGGCCATTCCATCCGCCCCACTATACAGTACAAATAGAAACCCAATGAACAATTCACAAACAAACCGACGATTAACCAACAGTACGGGATATACTGTATGCTGCGAAATGCAAGCAAACGCCTGCTGTAAACACTCTCATGATATCACTGTAAGCGTCACTAGAACGACGAGAATGATTGGCACAAGCTATAGGACTGAGCGCTAAGCTTTCTATCTCAGTGGTACGTATTGCTACGGTCAAATGCTACGGTCAGGCAGCGATACAGCAACCGTTGTGTCGAAAGCACACACCACAACTACACAACTACGTTCCAGACGTTGCAGTCTATTAAAAACATGTGCGACAGTGAGGGCTATCAACCAGTACTTGTACTGCGATACGCCATGTGTGTGACTTTGGAGTGCAGCATCCAAACGCTCCGCAACTGTTAGTGTTGTGTATATACATACAGACAGACACGCATTCAACAGCTGATCATTCGAACACTTCGCAACTATTGAGTACTATGTATATACACATATACAGACCAGTATTCAACAGCTGCATGGACCATACCTGCTCTCCATGGCGAAGGCAAATTCGCACACCCAATTGGTTCTGGTCGGAAGAAATGTGTTGATATAGGCCGCCCCCACTTTGTCACACTCATTGGGTGTTAGTACAGTCCTCGTGTCGCCTACAGGGCAAGTCAAAGCACCACGGAATGAGCTGAGGATTATGAGAGCGACAGAAAGACAGAGACACACAGGGAGAGTACCGGACAGAACCCGAGTGGATTCGAAAGCCGTTAAGCTATGTGCGGAAGCAAAGGACCCCGGAACAGACTAATATTAAGCTGACTAGCATCCGCCCCGCATGTTGAACGGTACGGTCACGCACCATTGATGGTTTCAATAGAGCAAGCCCCTATCCGTTTGAGCTTGGCCACGTCTGAAACCGTGTGCAAGTGCGTGTGCTCGTCTGGGTACAGAATTTCAGGCCTGTCAACTGTGGATGGCGTTGCACCGCTTACAGTAATCTCTCCACGGTTCAATCGCCAGCTGACCGACCCTACAAGCACCCCAGACAAGGAAGTGGACGTAAATCAAAAGCCAAGACAAGGAAGTGGACGTAAATCAAAGGCGTGGACAAGGTGCATTGCACCCGTCTCGCTGAGGCGTTCTGTATACACTCTGTATATATGCGAATGATGCAGTCGCTGTTTGGATACACAGAGAGCGCTGATATACGTCATTGCTCACACCACTCCTGGAAAAACATCCGATGTGCGGCACTACTATTTACCATTACTTCAACTATATGTAGGTGCGTACATGTACCCTATCAGAGAATTCATCAACTATATATGTGCGTATTTTTCCCTATCAGAAGCATATATCAACTTTATGTGTGTACTTTTTCCCTATCGGAAGCATTCATCAACTATATATATATATATATATACATATATATATATATACATATACATATATATATATATATATATATATACCCCTGTCAGAAGTATCCATACTCGTATACATTCACCACACATACCCGATGTACGGCCCTCGTCCTCGCCCCCTCCGCCCGCAGACGTGTTGGCCGAGAGAAGCTCGGTCTCTTCCTCGGCCCTTCTGGCGTTGAAGCTATCCATATCCACTTTGTACGTGCATGTGCGTCGTTGTTGCAGGTCTGCTGCGTGGATGGCTTGGGCTGTCCAAGTGTGATCGGCGAGTGTTTGTCGCTGCCTTAGCTGTGTGTAGAGAGTGTTGTAAGTGAGTCATGCATGGGTACGCTACTGAGAGGGTGTGTGTCCGTTCCCACGCCTGAGTCCTCCAGGCATATTTGGGCCTAAAGGGATAGCTCGATCAGGCCTAACGTTTTGCAGTCTGAGCTAATGCAAAGGTAAGAGGTAGGTATGTCAGTGATATGATAGCCTTGGTTGACCCGTTGTCTGCCCACACCGTAGACAGCATGCCTTGAATTCGTCCCAGTCTGTGTTTTACGATTTGCGTTTCACACATATTTGCGTACGTAGAGCTGTGTGGCTGCATTGGAGTCAGTCTGACATTTCTGCTGCAGGGTATGTAGTCTGCATATACGTTTTACATTTAACGCAAGCGTACAGTTGTGTGGCTTGTAGTCTGCGATATACGTTTAACACATACGTACTCATCACTGTGTGGCTGCATTTCAGTCTGGCGTTTCTACTGCAGGGTATGAGCAGTGTATTGCTTATGCATATCTAGGTACCAAGTCTCACACCTGAGCAGCTAGGCCCACGCACATGCACATGCACATGCACATGCATGCACATGCATTATGCATGCATGCACATGCACATGCACATGCACATGCACATGCACATGCACATGCACAGGCCCATGCCCATGCCCATGCCCATGCCCATGTACTTGTCAGAAAGAAGACGCGTGCCGAGAGACTTGGGCAGGAGGTTCCCTGCGTACGTCTCAGTCAAGCGCTTCCTGCTACTGTTCTCCTGCTCGTTGTATCGAATCCAAGCCGCACCCACCAAAAGTACAAGCCTCCCCAAGAAATAATCTTTTCTCAAGAAAAAGGACATAACAACACATACAGACCTAAATCACTAATTTTCGTGACCCTGCTTCGAAAAAAGGACAATACACACATACATACACACCACATACTCACCTTAATCACTCCTCTCGCGAACCTGCCTTCAAGACGAAGGGCAATACATAGGCACATACATAACACATGCACACCTCGTTGTAGTCCTGGGTGTATCGTCGAGACACATCAACCACCTCCTCGGCATTGAAAGCAAATAAATATGTCAGCTTCTTTCCCCAACCCCTCTCGTATACCAAAGGTGTGTCGTACTTGGCCTCGGAACAATCCGTGTGCACCCATCTGGTAGTAACATAACCACCGTCGGAGATACAGACATGGCAGAAGGTGAATTCATAAGTATGGTTACAAGACCGCTTGCAAAGGTGGTGCAGTATATATCGCCTGTGCAGTTACATACGTACACGCACTGTGACATGCTCTGCGAATAGGTATATGTACATACGGATTGATATACCTACCTACACTATCCCGACTCCCAGTCTGTGAACTATGAAAGCGCATATTCCTTGAATACGCACCTTCGCATATGGTCGCTGTACACCTCGGTCCATACGTGATCTGTCAGGTCGAGGACAAAACGTGCCTTGTAACCAAGTGCACGGGCGATCAATGTAAAACAATTGGCCCATTCGCCACACCTTCCCTGCCGCGTCTGCAGCAGTTTACCTGGATCATTGTATCGCGGGAACCGCACCTATTCAATGTCAAGGAAGCTTAGCTCATGGGCGACGTTGGATAAGACACTCGAGACATAGTGGAACAGGGAGGTCACTGAGTTACACAACAAATGTAGATGTTTCATGGTGGAGTGTAATCGAGACTAGGATAATTTTGCTGTGGCGGTATATACGTGCGCCTGCATCAACTTCTCAACTAAACCTGTATACATGAGAATCCTTCTCATCAGGTATGAACAACAAATCTCCTTCTCATCAGGTATGAACAAAAAATCTCTCACAAAGTAGATACATAAATGTATGTATGTAATAAATATGAATATACACACATATATATATATATATATATATATATATATATATATATATATATATATATATATATATATATATATATATATATTTGAATATTATATATATACATATTATACATATAATATATCCATATCCATATATATATAGCATATATATATATGTATATATTAATATATATATATATATATGTATATATATTATATATATATATATATATATATATATATATATATATATATATATATATATATATACATATATATTATGTATATATATATATGTTAATATAACCATGTTGCATGTTATTATATATATATATGTAATTATTACATGTGTACATGTATATAGCTATATTGCTATAGCTACATGTGATATATATTATATATATATGCAAAACCATAAAAAACATGCAACAATTACATACTATGAAGTATATACAATAATAACAATGTCAATAATATAAGCCATATATATATTATTATAATAATTGTTACATACATATTAATATATATTATTATATATCATATGGCTGGTATGGTATATTATTGTATTATATTATTATTATTTACATGTATATATAATATTACATATACATTATATATTATATATAATGTGCATTATTATGTATGTATATATACATATTATACAATGCATATATGTATATGTATGTACATATGTACTGATGTATGCATACAATGTGTACATATATTATATGTATATTATACATAATACAATATTATTACAACATATATTATTATATACACATATATATACATATATATTATATATATACATATTATTATATTATGTAATTATAACATATTCATATTTCCATTATTACATAACATAAAATATACCATTACATAATATGCATTATTATGAAACACATGTGCAATTGATACATGTACATGCATAATTATATATAATGTATTATTATATATTATATGTATATATATATATATTATTATATATACATATTATATATATATTATATATACATATATATATATATATATATATATATATATATATATATATATATATATATATACACATATATATGCATATTAATCTTTATATATATAATGCTATATATATATGTGTGTGTGTATATATATTATATATATATATGTATATTTATATATGTATATATATATATATATATATATATATATATATATATATATATATATATAAATATATATATATATATATATATATACTAGAGAAGAAATTTGAGACACATCCACCAATTAAGAAGATATCAGACTAGGTGCGCGGTGTGGTGTGATGATAATTTAAACTCTTACCATAAAAGCAACCAGGGGTCTATGGGCTTACCTGTGAGTTGCACTGGGGACAGAGGTATACTTCCACTCTAGTAGCGCCATACTTAAAGTCATCACTAGTTGGCGTACCACTCCCGACCGATACAGTTTTATCGGGAGGAGGCAATCCAGCTTCCGCATTGAGCTTGACACAGCTTTCGCATACTGCCTGATCGACCCATGAAAAGAAATCTTTCCTATACCATCGAAGCAGCTGCTTCATCAGCTCGTCTCTGATATGTGTGTTGGCATGCATCTCCCTATGCGCTTTCTCATAGAGCGTGAGTGTGGGCACGCATGCTCGCGCACGTGCTTGTAGTTCCGCACTCTCATATTCACGCACTTTCGCACAGCAGTTGATGATCTGAGTATTCAGTTCCTCCTGTCCGGGTGTGCTGGCTAAGGAAGGCATTCTGTATGACTGTATGTACACAACACTGAAGCCGTAGGAGGCTCTCTTTGTCAATCTCAAAATGTTCCATTATTTA
>LUCW03000049.1:90000-92500 GCA_001586965.3 Sphaeroforma sirkka | reverse complement strand
CATTTGTTCTAACCTTACCTCTTGCGTTATATGCTGTTTCTGGACTCGGCCCCGCACAGTTGTAGCTGTCGCTTTCTGCTGCTATAAGATGTGGGTAAGTGACACTCGGTAGTACTACGACTAGCATGCATGTGGCTATATGTAATATACGTTAATGCAGCATACGGGTCATCGCGAACAGCTGTGTTGTGATGGCAACCGACATATAGTGTACCACTTATATCGACATGTTTGAGGTTTTGTGAGTGAATGTACTGAGTAGCGTTTACCCGGCGATTAACCCTCGTGTCTCCAGAGGCAATCGAGTTTTTGATAATCATATATAAGGCTGTATAGGGTCACTGCCATCCTGCATCCTCTCTGCGAAGCGTGTGCAAATCAATACACTTGCAGCTGCTATATATATTCGTTGTATAGAGCTATAGACATCAATCACCACGTTTCGAATTTTTGTTGTATAGCAGATAGCTATGCTAGCCTAGTGTGAGATATATAACGCCGTAAAAATGGTTTGGACGTACCCTACCCACAGTCTATGTATTCGACTATGCGCGTCAAATACCTTACCCCCCAAGTCTCATGATGTATCTCTGCGCGTGCCTGTCTGTGGACAAGACACAGATACCACCACCTCCTGTAGCTAGCGTAGTATGTGTATATTGAATTGATTGGATGTAGCAATGGGTTTTATGTAAGGCGTTTTCTCGGGTGCGGACAGTGTCTCTGCCAAACGCCCTAACCACTACGATGCTGCCACTTCACCCAATATCCTATACTCGAGTTGTTTGCTGCCCGTGCTGAGACCACCCACCCAAGACAATGTGTGCACTCGAGAGTGACTATTCTCACGCACTTATACTTCCTAACACTTCTCTCTCACGTTTTGTTGTCCCTGGACGATCTCCTACGTGTCGTAGTTATGCGCGTGTTAGCATTTGAGGTGTTTTCAACGGTGGTGTATCCCAGTCAGTTGCTGACCTCCACTATCGGGAGAGAGATAGTCTACTTTAGCAACTCTCTACTCGGTGTCTGGATCATTGCGGCCGAGGTTCAAGTCTGTACATGAATCCGTTGACCTCTAGTGGATGTGTGTGTGCGTGGAGTGTTATTTTGTATCCCAGTGTCTTTTGACGTTCATTTGTAACACTTTGTTTGTGTTTTCTTGAAAATTTCTATATATATATACATATATATATTTATGTATGTACGTACGTATGTATGTATGTATGTATGTTTGTATAAATGTATGTATGTTTGTATAAATGTATGTATGTATGTATGTAAGTATGTATGTATGCATGTACGTATGTACGTATGTATGTATGTATGTATGTATGTATGTATGTATATATATATATATATATATATATATATATATATATGTGTGTGCGCGTATGTATGTATGTATGTATGTATATGTATAAATATATATACATATTTATATATATATATATATATATATATATATATATATATATATATATATATATATGCGTATGTGTGTGTGTGTGTGTGTGTGTGTGTGTGTGTGTGTGTGTGTGTGTGTGTGTGATATATATATATATATATATATATATATATATATATATATATATAATTATAAACAATATATAATATGCTTTTTCTGTTATGAACTATCATCGCCTCTGTTCTCGCCTTCCCTAAAACGAATATATCTGGCCACTACAGACTCGCGGTTCGTATGTTGTTAACCTCATCTATACCCACTATAAGAAAGTCCCACTGTTCGAAGAAGGTGCCATTCTGACGGATGTGTACACTATACTGGATGGAAGCACAGTAAGTGATGTGTAATTGCGTTTCTGCGTGCAAATGCCTACCAAACAGTTTGCTCTATGACGCTCTGCCTCTGTTGCCAATGTTCACCAATAGAGTCTAGCGTTTTAGTGTTCTACACAGCACACTGCTTCCGCATCGATAGGTCTGCTTACACGCACATAAGATCTCGGTATGCTTCGACTTAGCGGGCGCCCTGTGTAGGGAGCGCTTGTGGGTAGACGCAGTTGGCACCCAAGTGTTGGTGAATAGCAGTGTCACAGTCGTGTCCATTTCATGATGCTGACCCCACCCCCACCCCCCAACACACACATTTAATTGGTCCACTGAAGGGAGTCGAACAGTTGCTGATGGATGAGGATCTGCAAGGGATTCTGCTGAAGTGCGCAGGCGCCCAGTACTGTGACGAGCTGGTGCAGTTTCTGGTGGACCTGTGTAAGGTGATGCCGAATATGCTTGTGATCGTAGACAACTATGTGAAAACCAAGCAGCCCACAAGTCTGAATATAGAATCCGGTTTGCGTGCTAAGGTGCTTGCGTATGCCGAAGAGATGGAGGAGGTACTCCACAACTCGCTTCTTACAGAGACGAAGCCACCATATCAGCCGAATACACCATCTATCAACGATTGTATGAAATTGAGAGGGATTCGCCCGGGGACGGAGCATGCAGGCGATCAGTCATCGCAGGCTAAAAAGGTTAC
>LUCW03000049.1:0-80000 GCA_001586965.3 Sphaeroforma sirkka | reverse complement strand
CCTGGGTTCGCATATCATACAGGGGACGATAAAGTACAAAACGAAGCAGGCCAATTGGTACCTGCTAACGATAAAGGTCCGCTTATGCAGTCATTTCTAAATCACAAACCTCACGGTGTCCACAGGCCTACCACGCCTATTCCACCACAACATCATACGTAGAAGTGCACGACCAAACTAATGCACACAGACACACACCACCACCATACAGCTCTACGCAACCCATACCGTTTAAACAGACTGGGGTGCGCGTTCGCGTTGATCTTCGGCTCGGGACACAGGTGCTGACTCAGCAACGGAAACGGTGGCAGTACGCTCACAGGATTGGGGCATGTCTTGTGCTGTGCCTTGAGATAGTCTCCCACGATGTCCTGCAGCGAAACGACTGGCACTGGGGCCGTTACTCCAGAGCCATCGCGTGGGTTGGTGTAGCGATCGTAGGCGTGCGTGGCCTGGGGCGGAGTTGTATTCTTACTAAGAGTTGTGGCTGCGCCGGTGTCGGCGTTGCTGTTTGTACCGGTGCTTGAAGGAGCGTGTGATTGCGCCGATGCCTGTGAGTTGTGGTGTGGTTTTGTATAGGATACAGCGAATGCGGTCGCTGTGTGTGCACCTGTTTGACCTGCTTCGTCGTTCTCAGACATGGCCCAATTATTCGCCTGCGTACCACCGCCCGGTCTATCTGCTGTGCCTGTGCTCGGTTGTGGTTGCGTGCGTGCATGCATTTGTGTGGTAGTCTGTGTGTGTGCTTTCATCCGCACGGGTGGATGCGCAAACGTCCGCGTCGTGTACGTGTGTGCATTTGTGAATGGTTTCACATGCACCATTTTCGGCTTGCACTTCCGGTTCGGTACATCCTCCTCCTGGAACCGCACCTTCGCGCTTCTGTTAGACACAATCTCCGCGTGAATACACGGAGCGTCCTTCTGCCGAGTGCACGCCATCTGTGGAGACGAAGGTGCGTTCGTGCAAGGCTGTGCTTGTGCCTGGTACGCGTGCAATCCCTTCGCCCCGCGACTGGGACTCGTCGGCGTACCTCGTGGATACGAGTTGCCATGGCGACCATAGGTGTTCAGGACACTGCGCTTCGGCGATGTCAGAGGGAGCTTTGAGCCTGGTGCCGGTGGCGGGGATATGGCACTCTGTCCCCCTGGCAAATGCTTCTCAGGCGCACTCAGGCAGCTGCCCGTAGCGTCCAGCGAGTTGCGTGCTGACCTCGGCGATAAGGGCCGAGATGTGGAGGTGAGTGAGGGGCTAGGTGAACGTGCAGGGGGTGCAGCAGGCACAGGGGCATGGGTCTCTACACCTGCCGCCGTAGATCCTTCGGACTTCTTCTCCATCCCTACACTCCCCATTGATCGCAGGCTGGATCTACGCGCCGAGGCCTCCGCCTCCTTTGCCGGAGACGCGTGTGCGCGCGTGTGTGTGTGCGTGTGTGTGTGTACATGCTCCTGTGCCTGTGCCCGTGCCTGTGCCTGTGCCTGGGTCTGCACCTGCGCATGTGCATCAGCAGACATGCGCCCGGACTTGCGCCCACTCGTAACATTCTTCCCCCTGGGAGAGAGCGAGTGCTTCCCATCACTGCCACGGCTCGTATGCCCGAGGTCGTGTGAAGTACCTGCTTGTCCCGCTGTCTCTGCGTCGGCTGTGTGTGAATCGCCTGGTCGCCTACTGGTTGCCGCGTGCTGGGTGTGCCTTGCCTTGAGTGCCTGGTGTGGCGGTGGCTGCGGCCCTTGTTTCTGTGACTGGTTCTTCTGCTGCTGTTGGTGCTGGTGAATCTGAGCGACCTTGTCCTGTTTTCTGGACCGTTTGCGGTTGCTTGCATTGCCCGTCCCCATGCCCATACTCACCCCAGAGAAAGGAGGGATGGGTGCCGGTTGTCGCTGCTTCAGTTTGTTCTGCTTCTGGCCGCTGTTGACCGAGGTCGTAGTGATCAGAGGCTTGTTGTGCACATGTGCTTGTGCGTTGGTGTTTGTCTGTGTGTCGATACCTGTGCTCACACTGTTGGCGAGCTGCTGTCGGATTGCGCTTCGAGTAGACACGCGCTTATTACGAAGTTCTTTCTCCTCTGTACCGGTATTCATACCGCTATTACTATATTCCATTGGTCGTGATGTTTCCTGTACCACACCCTTTACCGTACCCACTTGGCTATCCCCTGCAGCCGTTCGCACTGCACTCTCCATTGGTGAGCCCTGGTTACACCTACTATGCATCGCAGTCTGCTGCTCCCCCGTACTCGCTGCATGTGCCTGTGCGTGTGCGTATGTTTCTGGGCCACTCTCGTTGCCTCCTGCATGTGCTGCCGTGTTCGTGTGCGTGTGCGTCCTTGTGCACTCTGACCTGTTCAGTCTTTGAGTGTTTACACTCCCACTCATTGGTGGCTCGTATGCGCTCAGAGTGAGTCCGCTCTCGCCGTTCTCGAGTGTGGTCACTTCGGCATCGTCCATAAGCCCCACACCCACATCCCCCCTATCCTCTGCATCTGAAAAGAACCCCATACCGTTTGCCACACTCACTAACCTGTAGTGTCTGTCCAGGTTCGTGTCCATACTCATGTCCGTCACTCGATCATTCCGCATACCATGCGAGGCTGCATGACCGGCGTGGCTCTCTGCGCTCACCGCGCTCTCGCACAAGCCCGTGTCGTGCAGCATAGCACGCCCGTTGTTATTCCCACCAGTAATAGACGCACTGCTACTACTACTACTACTGCTGCTACCGCTACTGGCCCCGCCTCCTTCCTGTAGTAGAGCCACCGCTGCGGCCACACGTCTGGACGCCTCATACTTGCCCGTATCCACACTCCCACGTGTATCTGAGACACGCCGTGTCTGTGCGTTTGGGTATGCATGCGCCTGTCCGAGGTCGTGGTTGTGGTTGTGGTTGTGGTTGTGGCTGTGGTTGTGCTCGTGCTCGTGTGCGTGTGTGCGCGTGTGTGCCTGTACGTGGCTGGTGGTGTGGGCCAGAGTGTCGCCACCTGCTCTATCGCCGGGGGGCGCTATACCCTTGAGTAGCATCTGTATCTTGGGCAAGTTAGGTAGACTCGCTTCCCGGGTCAGTTGTGCGGCTGTGTCTTTGAACCCACATGACATCAGATGGTCGTAGATCAGGTAGATGAGCTCATTGTTCGAGAAGGAGACCTGAGGATGTGGAGGGAATATGTCATTTAGTCACACATGTTAAGTACCGGTTCATGGTTTCACCCGGTGTACGCGCCGCTCCAACATGGCATGCCCCGAATACGCACTCACAGGGCATCTCACACATACACGCACCAAAACATTCAGGAAAAGCATGCAAACCAAACCTCTATACTATCTACAAATAAACCAAATACTCTATACCATCTACAAATCAACACAAATATATCACTATACTATATACGAATTATCTCAACCATATCACTATACTATCTACATATAAGCCAAATACTCGAACACTATCTACAAACCAACACAACCATACCTCTGTATTCTCCACAATAGCCGTCTTCTCATACTTGCTGAGCGAATGCCCTGTGGCCTCCGTCTGTATGGCCCGTGCTTGCTTGCCCGTGACGCGTGCGATGATCTCGGTCGCCAAATGTGTGAACTCGGCATGTACTGCACTGTTGTCTTGTACCACCGGTTCGTACATCAGCTCCGAGAGCTCGTTACTCACCTGTTGTCAATTCGCCAATTTAAATGGGTTGCTAGTGAGTATTTGGAATATTCTGCTACTTTGTCGTTACCAAGAAGTGTAAATCATTCCCGATTCTGAATATTTCGTATGCCAGAGACGTGAACCCACGTATTGTGTACTCTAAATTGAGTAGTATGTGAGATAATATGCACTCGTACAGTTCAGCCGGGTTGTCGAGGTAAATCGGGATTCAATATTTGAAGCATTGTAGAATGACATTACTCCTTCGTAAACACGTAGGAGTTTTAATCGCGCTACATCCCACCCTGTATACCTACATTATACTTCCTTCACAAGCCAGTGAACACGAATACACGCACGCATGCACAGACGCACCTGCAGCTTGCCGAGGATCTGCTTAACCTCCTGGTTTTCCGATAAACCGAGTAACGCAGCACATGCCAGCGTTCTGATTTCGTCAGCATGTACGAGTGGTGCCCGACAATGAAGCAATGCTCTTAACGACTGAGCTCGGGATAGGAAGTGGAAAGGCTGGTGAGTATATGCACAAGTGCAAGTGGGGCAAGTGTTGACTCCAGGATAGGAAGTGAAGAGTGTCATGAGTACGTGCGCAAATGCAAATAGGACAAGCCTGAGAGAAAATGCTGCAGACCTGTACCAAGCATAGGTGTGTACGAAGCCTTCCAGAACGTAGAAAGACAAGAAAATGACTGGAGAATTGCAAAGTCATCAACCTAAGTATGAGATCCTTTGTGGTATATTTTCACGTACGTATATTGATCGATCGGGGCACCTCATAACAAATCGTTGCACAAATCCTGAGTAAAAGTGTCTACATATACATAGAAGTAGAAGTTTCTACATATAATATACATACATGCGAACTTATCTGTATAAATATTGTACGAGTGCTTGCTTCCAAGGTCAGAATCGGAAGTACCTACACACTGCAAAAACAATCATCCGCACCAACTCCCATATACCCCCCCTATAAACACCCTCCTGCTACACTGCCGACATACCTTGATACCGTTCTTCTCGCGCACAAGTGTCTGCATGTCGCGTAGAATGGGATCGTCGCGTCCCTGTGTGTAAGGGAACGTTGAGAAGTTGTTGTGCCGCACCTTACGCACAGAATGGTCCAGCCCATGATCAAGGCCATTGGGCCCACGCGACACCTGAGGAAAGTACATGAACGTACGAGTGTTAGAAAGTGTGTTTGATGATATCTGTGCAAGGCTATGTGAAGAGTACATGAACGTACGTGTGTTAGAAAGTGTGTTTGATGATATCTGTGCAAGGCTATGTGAAGAGTACATGAACGTACGTGTGTTAGAAAGTGTGTTTGATGATGTCTGTGCAAGACTATGTGGAAAGTACATGAACGTACGTGTGTTTGGAAGTGTGTTTAATGATATCCAGGTAAGGCTATGTGGAAAGTACATGAACGTGCGGATTGCATGGGTGTCGAGTATCACGCTGGCGTGGTTAAATCTTATAGTACAAAAAGAAATGCGTTTCAATTAGTTGTATTAAACGTATATTGAACTGAATGGCCTGTCTCGCGTTGGTGTATAGTTGTATATATTAATGGTGCGTCTGGGTTTGTATAAAATCATGATACAACGCTGCGTGCCTGTGTATCTGAGTGTATGTTTGCAAGCGTACGCAGCACACTTCAACAATTGCTAAAGTCGGAGCGGTATTGAAAACTAACGAGCCTTCCGCGCTCACACTCTCTCATATGGATAGATTCCTCTATTGATCACACAAATACCAGACACACACTATATATATATATATATATATACAACAACACACAACAACAACAACACACACACAACAACAACACACACAACAACAACAACCCACACAGGTACGCACTCACATACCATATTGCATATGATAGCCAAGGCGGCCTTGCGCGCCACCGGGGAGTAGTTGTACTTGCCCTCAGCGCATGCGAAGAGCAACCCCAGTCCAGTTTGCTCAGCATCGCCAGCCCCCGCACCCGCTGCCAGCATGGCCGATACAGAAGAGCTGTCATCGGAATTCAGCGAATCTGATTGGTTGGGTGGAAGATTTAACGGGAGTGGAATATGTGTACGTGAGATAGGTGTAGGTATGTACCCAGAGCAATACGCGGCTATTACCTATGTGTTGTGGAAAGTATATTAGTGCTTTCCGAAATTGCGATCTTTTACCGGAGCTGACAAGTGTCGATTCAAAAGCGTGTTCGGTGCTTCGCAGGGCAAGTCTTAGAGATCCACACGTGCAAGTTAATACAGCGCACACGTACCACCTGAGTCAAAACCTCTGCACTGTATATCTGACTAATCAAATATCCTCTTCACTCAGATTGGTTAAATGAACAGTTGTTGGCTTTGCCAAATCACCATACAACTCGCTCCTATCTGCGGCAGGCATGACTACTATTTCAGTCCTGTTGCACTGTGACCGTACCGTAAACGCCTGCACAAAAAACTCGTACAAATACTATGATCAGCTCCACCTATACGACAAGCACACGTCGACACGGTATGTTTATGCATATAGCCTACAAATGAATACATCCTTAAGATACATAACCAAGTTCAGAAATACAAATCCTCCATATGTAACAAACACCGAACAGCACGCACACTCACCTTCGTCGCCATCGGTGGAGGAGGGGGTCGTGTGGGTAGCCGTAGAGTCGACATCCATGTCATTACTAAGTTCGCTCGCAGTTCCGCGGGCAGGCACGTCTGTGATGCTCTCGTTGACAAAGCCTGAGTTTCTATTTCCCGCAACTGTATTTGCGTGCGAAGTGCCAACTACCGCGTTTCCGGCAATAGTTCTGCTGTTCGTATCGGTGTTGTCCGCGATCGGCGTTGCCATGGTGACCGGCTCGGGCACCACCCTGGCCACGGCTGGGTTAAGATGTATCACCCACGTGGCCATAGTACTGTGTGTCTGAGCGAACACCGACAGTATGCGCAGTGTGTGCAGAGCAACCCCAGCACAGTCCACGCCCCGCCAGAATCGTGTCTGCTTGGTGATAGCTAACAGACGCTTCCACAGCCCCAACCTCAGTGCTACGTCCAGGGGCTCTAGTCCCGTAGGCGCTATGGGGGTGGTGACGGTGGGGGGTGGTGCTAAAGCACTCGTGTTGGTATAGGTGTAAGCGCCAGAGTGTATGTCTGTGGATGAGTTTGTGTGCGAATTCGATGGGATGCTTGAGCTTGTGTTTGTGTTTGTGTTTGTGTTTGTGTTTGTGTTTGTGTGTGAGCGCGCGGTGGTAACGTTTTCTAGTGCGTCAGTGTGTGTGCTAACATTGGATATGTCTATCACTACATCCGCCTGTGCATTCCCACTCGTGCGCACACCGACTGCCACCCCACCCTCTAAGCCATCTCTCTGTGCGGCAGCGGTTTCTGTGTTTGTATTTCCGGCAGTATCTCCTTCTCTTAGCACACTCAAAGTTGCATCCATATTCGTTTGCGATTGAGAAACGGACTCTGCATCGGGACCAAGCTCACCAGGCGGGTGTGTGGTCGTATTGGACTCCGTGTTCGTATTTGTGTTCGTATTTGTATTAGCCGGAACACTCGGCCCTGTCTCGGAATTCAAGACAGCATTAAGACTGGACCCATTTGCACCCAACCCCCCTCCAGTGCGGGATGTATTCGTGCTTGGTTTAAAACTCGTGGCCAGATTAGGATACGCGCGTATCATGTTCAGATCCCGCGTGAGCCCTGCGGAGTCCATTACAGCCGGTGCATACGCCGGCATTGGCGGGGGCGGTGTCAGAGTGGAATCCACTCGTGATCTGATGCGAAGGATGTTTGATCCCAGTTTGTGCAGGTGCAGTCGGAAGTACTGACGCAGGGCTAGTAGCATGTTCATAGTGAGTTGCCGGTCACCTCCAGAGAAAAAAAACATCTGCGGAGATGAGGTGGTTGTCAGTTGGCAGGTAGTACAAAGGCATGTGTGAATACGGGCGGTGCGATGGTCTGTATGTACGCCGATGGATCAGAAAAGGACTGAATGCTGCGCAAGCGTACTACCCCAATCCAATGGTATACTGGGAAGTTTGCAACCTCGCAACCCTGGCGATCGTACACTGTGCCACGCTAGTGGTCCACGGAGACTGGGATAGACTCTGGATACGACACTACTGAGAAGGACAAAGCCTTCGACGTTCTACGTATGTGATATAGGACATGTGCGTAAACACTACCTGTATGTTCCTCATCACTGAGAATTGACAACCCAAATATCACCACACAGTAAATAGATGACCTAATTTTTGATGCAGAGGTCCCCGGAAACAAAGAAGTCGGCTTGGTAAGACAGACCCACCATGTGCAATTACTGTCTATATATATCTACCCCTTAGATGCTAACACACACCACCCTATGGATGGATTCATACGTTGCGTACCCACGACACTACAAGCAAGTCAACGGCACAGGAACATGCGTAGCCAGTTAACTTTTTGCAAGAAATAGGCACCGCTTCTTGCGTACATCCTCCGCAAAGCACACGCCTTCATAGACACACCAAGCCGAGTACACACACATGCTACAGCCATGACTTCAACGAACAGAAGCTCTCTCCACGAACCAAGATCCAACTCTGACACGACTTACATCTGGCATGAGACGGTCTACAGCCTGCATGAGCCTCTCCAGTCCATTCATCGAGTCAGCCGCATCCACAAGCGCAGGGTAGGTGAAGGCCATGGCCAGAAACAAAGCCGAATGCCTTTGAGTAGTATCCAATGTGACGGTGTGTGAGGATATAGGAGGTGAAGGTGGATGATTGTAATTTATATGACTGTGTGAGGGTGAGTGTGTGTATATATAGGTGGTGATAAGTGGGTGATTGTAAGTTATATGACTGAGTAAGTGTGAGTGTGTGTGTATATAGGTGGTGATAAGTGGGTGATTGTGAGTTATATGACTGTGTGAGTGTGAGTGTGTGTATATATAGGTGGTGATAAGTGGATGATTGTAAGTTATACGACTGTATGTGAGAGTGTGCCAGTCTACGTGGTGATAGGTGCTTGTCAATGGTGACAATGTGTGAAAAGGAGTATTGAGCGTGTCGGTGAGGATGGGATGCGCATGCAACAAGGTCGTACATGATCTAGGTGTTGTCCGTTAAAAGCTGATAGCGATGAAACCACCGATACAGGGTTTGTGTGGTATACAGTCATGTGCGTTGGTCTTCAATTGTGTGTAGGATGTGTCCATGTGTGGTGCTTTGGATGCTTGGTAGCGGTTGTGTGGCATACAGCCATGTGCGATGGTCTTTAATTGTGTCTAGCCAGTGTCCATGTGGGGTGTGTCGGATGCTTGGTCGAGGTTGTGTGGTTGGAAAGCTGGATGCGGTACGATGGTAGTGATGGCTGTATGTGATGCAGATGTTCGCTGCAATACAGCAAACACCGCCGGTGATACAAGGCTAAATACTCTAGGCACAGATATGAATACTAGTTTTTAGTTGAAATCATATCAAGTATCGATATAAGCGAGATACACCACACATCACCGAGATAACTGTGTGCACGTGCTGATCGATTCGAGAACTCTGCCATATCTACATCACATCGCAATACGCCTCAGAGTATATTCTCACCCACCACACCTCTATATCGCTGCCAACAACTATAACTATTTAATACACCACACCGTTGCAAGACACACTCCGCCCCACATACCTTTGCGCCAGATGGGAGGGTGCTGCCAAGATATCATACGCCGTTAGCATCACTGTCCTCACCACATCGGAGGGTAGCAGGCACAGCTTCTCCATCACCGACCCCACCGCCGATAAATGCCACAGACACATGGCTATATCATTGCCATTGTACCCGTCTCGTACACCCAGCAGCGCTACCAACCCACGCGACGATACAAAATCGAGCCCGAACTTGTGAAATAGCAGCATGGTGCAGGTGAGCCTGATGGTGTGATGCACCACAACCCTGCCCAGGCCGTAACCATGGCAACCATAGGGTGTACGCTCTCGCCAAGCGCGGCGGGCGTCGGATGTGACCAGAGTTGCGGGAGGTAGGAAGGTAGTGGCAGTGTCGGGATCGAAAGTGGATCTGTGGTGTGTGTAAGGAATATGCAGATATATATTAGAATACGTGTATGCCCGCACATGCTTGTATGTGTCAGGAAAGTATGCAGCTATGAGTCAGTAGTAAGGAGATGTTGGTGCGTGGCGTGGTCGTTCGTTACTCGTGATAAAGGTATACGTTTGAATGTGCAAGTGTATGAATATGCACCAACAATGATGTCATTCTTCCGCCTGCAAAAGGGCGGTATTTACGCTGATACGCCTCATGTCACAATACACATATATATTCATATATATATATATATATATATATATATATAAATATATAAATATATATATATATATATATATGTATGTAATATATACATTTATACATATATATTATATATATATATATATATATATATATACATATATATATATATATATATATATATATATATATATATATATATATATATATATATATATATATATATATATATATATATATATATATGTATATATATATATATATATTATATGTGCATATATATATATATATAATATTGATGATGATGATATGATGATGATGATGATGATGATGATGATGATGATGATGATGATGATGATGATGCATGTGTAATAAATATAAAATATTTATATATATATATATATATATGTATTAATAATAATAGTAATAATAATAATAATTAATGTGTGTTACGTAATATATGTATGTGTAATATATAATATTGATGTGTTGATGATGATTGTTGTTGTGTTGTTGATGTGTTGATGTGTGTGTGATATGTATATGTATATATAATAATATATGTATATATATATATATATATGCATATGTGTATGTATGTATGTATGCAATGCACATGTAAGGTGTATGTATGTATATGTATGTATATATGTATATATATATATATATATATATATATATATATATATATATATATATATATATATATATATATATATATATATATATATATATATATATATATATATATATATATATATATATATATGCGTATGTAATATATATATATATATATATATATCTGCACATATGCATACGAAGCAACAACACAGCAGGAAAGAGCACTCGCGCAATCGGATACATACCTCGAATGCGATTCGAGCTCTAAGAATTTAGCGACCATCTCAAGGCAATTGAACTGAAAGAGCAGAGACACCATCTCGGTATACTCCCCTAACTGTGTGAGACACTCCAACACATGCACAAAATCGCGCGCCATGCAGCGCATCCTTCTGAAGTGAGCGTACTTGGCTTGGCCCTGGTAGGAGGACAACCCATTTGTGGAATTGAGTTATAGAAGTAAAGTACTGCTGTTCTGTGTTGATAGTACGCGATAAGGACAGCGAGTCTGGCTAGACTGGGCCCGAAAGCAGGTGTCACAGACGACAGCCGAGAATGTATCTCAATTTTCGGTAAGAATCAAGGTTATTCTCTCTCACTTCATATCCTCGTCAACATACCCATCATTCCCGTCCAGTCGGTTGGAGACCCCGAGACATAGACATGCGAGATGCAAAATAGTGAAGTTTACACATATTGTGATGTGCATACGTGTACGCAAAATGTAAGTGCAAGCTGAAATTTGTATCGAGTACTCACACCGCCCCTCTATTAGAGCAATACACCGTGACTATATTGCTCACTACATGCTACCTTCAATGCCTCCCGTAGACACACAATCGTTGCACCTAAACAACGTACCAACATCACGATAGCACATCCGGAAACATTGGCACAACACTGACAGTTTTATCTCTCGGCCCCGAAATATTGGATCAGGTGCATGTACACAGCTTGGAGTGGATGGTAGCCTACGCATGCTTTCAGCGAATTTGTTTATAGAACACTACACAAACACTACCTCCCATCCACGAGACGCTCCCACAAACACAAACGCTCGAATGAGAAAAGAACCAATATGCTACTAAACGACCGCTCTCGGATACCAATCGACAGAACTGGCTTTTTGATGCCTGGGAAGAAACTGTCAAATGCAAGAGCATGTGCAGAATACACTCACTCCTCCCAGGCAACATATCCTCATTACAAAACTACACCATATCTAGTTACACTACCTTGGCAAGGCCATCATTATGACCGGTCCCAGAGTGCTAGGTACAGGTGTACGTGCGAAGCACACTCACTCACCATAATGCATCATGCACACGATAACATACCCAGATACCCTTGATTTTGACACTGAATTTTCTTTTATGCCCAGTCACCAAAGTAGTAAATGCAAGCGCATATGCGAACCACACTCGCTTCACCAAGTACACGCTTCCCGAACACAAGACATACCCAGGTACCCTTCCACGGCATTGGTTTCTTGATGCCCGGTCCCCGATTGCCAGGTGCAGGTGCATGTGTTGGCCACGGAGTGGATGGTGAGCTGCGGTTTGGAGACGCAGGGCTCTTGACGTTCTTCTGTGAGTGTGGCGCTACGAGCGTCTCTCCTCTAGTGGGTGTGGAGTTGGGGGATGTCATGGCAACTACCAGGGCGGCATCGAAGGCTATACTCGACCGGAGGTGTGTGCGGAAGGATTTGAATGCATTCGCGCTGTCCGTTGGTTCAATGATCTGCTCTGTATCCGCTACACCTTGTTGTACGCCTGTTTGTTGCTGTTGCTGTTGCTGTTGTTGTTGTTGTTGTTCTGTTTCTTGGTCTGTTTGTGGTTGGGTTGCTTGTGAGTGCGGCTGATGTTGCCCTGAAGTTCCCGTGTTTGTCTCGGACGTGGGTGGGTCTTCAAGAAACAAGTCAGCCGCATGGACAGGGAAGTGCTCGTACTGTGTATTGTCCCACATGTGTAGCAATTGGAAACTGAACATATCCTCGGTGTACTCTCCTCCAAACACTTCGATGGCGTCGAGCCCGTCTTCGCTCACCCCTAACGCACCCCACACCTGCGCTGCGTTGCGCTCGCGTGCTTGTTGCTGTTGCTCGTGCTCGGCCTGTTCTCGGGCTGTGTAAGTTTGTATGCGTGTACAATACGTGAGTATGTGTGCATGTTTTGAGAGGATGTACATACACTAGCATACATGCTCACAGATGAGCTTTCCCTGGTGCAGGTGCGTGATAGTTGATACGTAGATAACTACGTTGGCTGTTTAACGTCCAGTCAGATGTCTCGTCACCAGAGCATGAGTCATGGGTATATTTAGTAGGAGTACGTTAGGAGAGTGAATGAGCACGGCAGAGTGGTAATGATACC
Source organism: Sphaeroforma sirkka (assembly GCA_001586965.3). Classification (NCBI taxonomy): domain Eukaryota; class Ichthyosporea; order Ichthyophonida; genus Sphaeroforma; species Sphaeroforma sirkka. The sequence goes on along the minus strand of LUCW03000049.1, from coordinate 67,039 downwards.
TTCAATTGAGATCTACAGGACACCGACATACACGCCATTGAAATTAGAATTCCGACACACACTGCCATAATGCGACAATGACTTGCACATATACGACAAAATGACTTTTGTGTGTCCCAGCACTGACTTATCAATATACGACAGCGTCCCATATCACAATCACCAGTTCAACAGTGCCTAAGCCAGTGACCTGCACACAAGCGTTTAGAGGCACATACACAACCCGAGGAGTCCGTAAACCCCGATCACCTACCCGTTCTATTTGTGTGTATGTGTGTGTGGCCATGTACCCCAGCGCGCTCTGAGAGTGTGAGAGAAGTCTCCTCCTGCGCCGAAGAGTGGGGCAGGGCATCCATGCGGATATACGGCAATTTCAGCCCACAGAATAGTTTGGCATAAAACCGGAGGCGCAGCATCATCGCAACCGATACAGACTTCTGGGCCACGACTATATCGCCTATAGCTTTGCTGGGCAAGGACGCCGCTAGCAGACCTGGGTGGGGTAGAATATGCCGGGAATGCATCGGTCAACATACGCTCTGAGTAGTATCCAGTGTGCGTGTTGTCTGTGCTGTGCGTGACTTTATCCGCAAAACAGCATCCCCGCTGTGTCGTATAAAGTATGTATGTGGATGATAGCGTATATGCTTTGAGTTGTATTGGGCAAGCAGTGTACTTGTGTGTTTCGTAGTATTATATAGTGTGTGTTGTGCGTGTATCGTACGTGTTTCTGTCGTGTTGTGTGGTGTGTGGTGTGTGGTTTGAGTGTTGAGCGATGTGCCGTGTCAATTGTGTGTGCTGTGTTGTAAGTGCTGCGAGTGTTGTACATTTATTTCTTCTGTGTCGTGCGTTGTTTTGCTTGGTACTGTGTTTGGACTAGTGCACATAGTGTAGACGATACTATTCTGCTGCGAGTGTTGGCTATCTGTATGTGCGTTGTAGCAGTAAATTATTAATAAGTAACATACGCGGAGATAATACATAGTGTCACTCACCTGGTCTCTGTATAAGTAATTGTACTATGCGTACTGCATCAACCTTGTATCATGTATCATTATTTTTATAAACAAAGCTGCTTGAGGCGGTCAATGATACTCCCCGGCAAAGTACAGAACTACAACCCAAATCGGAAACTCCTAACGCAGCTAAACAGTAAGATATCGTAGGGGATGCGTACACTAGTACTGAGATCTGCGGCCGAATGATGTGTACGTAAATCCCCACAACGATTTCAATGTGACTGATCCTGGACGTTTGCTGAGCTGGTCACACCTACCTGTGGAGTACGTGCGTAAAACCATGTTGTCACTCTGACGTGCCCTGCCTATCAGTACATCGATCTCATCTCTCGTCTGCAGAAACTCTGGCTCGACTATCGAACACATAATGGAGAGGATTCGAGTTGCCTGCACGCAATGGGGCAAAACAATTCGAATTTGTCTCGTGAGTAAGTGAAGGGATGGGTGAATGTGAGTACCTGTTGTGTATTCGCTAAGTGTGCTACCAAAGGAATGCTTGTTAATGAACCGCTAGATAGAATGATATAAACGTGCACAGTACAAGGTTGGTGCTGCATATCGAACTCAGGCTCACTCCATAGTCGTATCTCTATTTGCCGGCATTGCCACTGTCCCGGTACTAAGAAACTGCAAATGGCCTAATGCCTCACAAAGATACCACTCGATGGACAGCACATACAAAAACGTATTCGACAGTCTAAACAACTTTGGACTAAGAGCTGTTTGATTTGCAGTTGAGTGCAGTCTAACTCGGATACAAAAGAATTTTATATTTAAGCTGTGTAGCTAAACACCAACACGCGAACTGGAGATACACCAAGATCCATGTACGCTTATACACTGTCAATCTATAATGGTATCATCAAAAACGGAGTGTCGTCCCATGAACATGTGACAATGCGCGTACCTGGATGACAATATGAAGACTATGATGGCGGAAAAATTCGGTGCAAAGTGAATCGTAGAATCCATTGGAGGCATTCCACAGCACTAGGATCATCTGTCCCACAACTGCCTGGTCTTTGTCTGGTAGGTGATACGAACCATTTGGAGGTGAGAATATGGTATGAGAACTAAGAGTGATCTATACCTAATATCGCAGGAAAAGTGCAGTCGATAAACTTAGCTTGATCAATACCTGGAAGTATATGTGAACAGGAACATTCTGTGTAAAACACTCGTCCATAAAAAGGTAAGTCCATATATCCATATACATAACCACAACCGTATCGAACAAAATCGCTGACTTAGAATGAATTCATAGACAAATATCTGTTATAGAAATTTAATAAATATATATATACCTGTATATATATGTATACATACATTTACATATATATATATATATATATATATATATAAATATATATGTATATATATATAATGCATATATAAATATATATTTATATATACGCATATATGGGATGATAATGTATGTATATATATATATATATATATATATATATATATATATATATATATATATATATATGTATATATATATATAATATATATATATATATATAACTAATATATATATGTATGTATGTGTATGCATATATATATATGTATGTGTATATTTTTTTACAGACATATACATATATATGTATGTGACATTGTGTATGCATGCATGTACATATATATATATATGTATGTGTGATGAGAGGAGTGATGTGTGATGATGATGATGTTGATTGGTTGTTGTTGGTGGCATGTATGCCATGATTGTATGGATGTGTTTGTTCGGATATATATGTATGTTGGTGCGTCGATATATATGTATGTATATGTATATGTATATGCATATATAATATGTATTATTATATATGTATGTATATATAATATATAATATATAATATATAATATATATGTATATAATAATTATACAGTATATATATATGTATGTAATATATGGACATGATCTATGAAATATAAATGCATGTACATATGTATATGTAATAATATATATATATTATATAGCATATAATATATATATATATTAATATATGTATATATAATGTCCATGTCCATATGTCTATCATGCATATATGTCGTAATATTTGTATTTGTATATATATATATATGTATGTATGTAATATGTAATAATAATATGTTATATGTTTTATGTTTATATATATATGAAATATGTATGTATATAATATATATATTGCATATATATATATATATATATATATATAACATTATATATATAATATATATATGTATATATATATATATATATATATGATATATCATATGATGCATATATATATGATATAAAATAATACATATATATATGTGTTGTGATGATGAGATTATTGTTGTGTGTGGTGATGTGCGTGTTGTTGTTGCGTATGAGGTTGTATGTATATATATATATATATACGTATGTGTGTGATGATGTGATGATATTGTGTTGTGCGTGTATATATATATATATATATATATATATATATATATATATATATATATATATATATATATATATATATATATATATATATATATATATGCGTGTGCGTTATTGTTATGTGCGTCATTTTGTGCGTGTATATGTGTGTGTAACTATTTCCGTCAAAATATAAAAATAATAATAACCATATGTGTGTATGCGTTGCGTGTGTCTGCGTGTGCGTGCGTGTGTATTGTGTGTGTGCGTGCGTGCGTGTTGTGTGTTGTGTGTGTGTGTGCGCGCATGTGTGCGTGTGTGCGTGTGTGTGTGTGTGTGTGTGTAAAATCTATGTATATATGTATACATAAAATATAAATATAAATATAAATATATATATATATATATATATATATATATATATATATATATATATATATATATATATATATATATATATATATATATATATATATATATATATATATTAACATATATATACATATATATACGTATGTTGGTATATAATAATGTTGATTGATGACGTGTATGTGTGTGTTGTGTGTGTGTGTGTGATGTGTGTTGTGTGTGTTTGTGTATATATATATATATATATACATATATATGGACATATATAAATATATATATATATGCAGATGTATTTACATGTGTTTATATATTTTATATACATATACATACATATATATAATATATATATATATATATATATATATATATATATGATGATGATGATGATGGCGTGTACGTACGTGGCAATAGTATGTGTAATGTGTGTATGGATGTATGTATCTGTATCCATGTATGTCTGTACTATCCCATCCACATGTAGTGTACGTATGTATGTATGTTTTTCTTCTATGTGCGCATGTGTGTAATGTATGTAATGTACAATGTATGTATGTATGTATGTATGTACGTATGTATGTATGTATATGTATATATGTAATGTATGTATGTATGTATGTATGTATGTATGTATGTAATGTAATATCAATGCAATGTAATGTATGTACGTATGTGTGTGCGTATGTGTGTGCGCATGTACGTATGTACGTGTGTATGTATATATATATATGTACATGTATTATATGTATATGTATGTATGTATGTATGCTTTTATATATATATATATATATATAAAATATATATAATATATATATATATATATATATATATATATATATGTATATATATGTATATATATATATGTATTGCATAATATATATATATATATATATATATCTGATATGATGTGTGATGTGTGTGTGATGTGTGTGTGTGTGTGTGTGTGTGTGTGTGTGTATATATGTTGCAACACGTATGGCTTCGGCGCCTAAATTAAAATTAGCATATATTATCATAGAAGACTAGTGTTTAACTAGAGATCAGCTCTCAGGTGTATATAAAGGGCTGGTCTAACCATCATTGCTGATAATATGAATATTGATCAATGTACAGATCCAAACAGGATTTCTATAAAAACATAATCACCAACGACCATACCGTCCTCCGCCGCTTCACTCTCCACCAACCAGCGGTCGTTCTCCTTCTCCAAATCAGTTGCAATGCTCCTCAGATTACTAAGTATTGTACTGACAGTAGCGCCAGCCCCTACGCACGCAGTCATATGTGGGTACAATGCTGCCACCCGATCAATATACGACCCATCATCAACACCACTTGTACCATCGCTCGAATCTCTACTATTCTCGCTTGCCAAGACCTGGTCTATCAGTGCTTGGGGTAGTGTAAAGTCAGCCTGGGACGGTGTAGTTGAGTGCGGGGTCGAACTCGCGTCTTCGATGATAACCCCAGGCACAACAGGTATTTGGGGTGCTATAGACTCCCTACTATCTGCAGGCTGCACAATGATTACTGGTGCGTTTGCTGCCCCAGTATTTGCATCTGTGGTCGAAGGAGAAAAAGCACTAGCAACGCTCGCTGTACGTGTGGCACCGTTGTCAGAAGCTGTATACCTGTGTCTACCCTCCCGCATGCTTGAAGATGTGGGAATAAGAATATCAGCAAACGAGATCATAGGCACGCCAACTGTCAATGTATTCTCACCCTCTGGATTTATACCTGTAGTGAGTGCTTCAGAGTCTGTTACATCCATGTGTTCTAAGCCATCGTTATCTACAGGGTGTGTGTTTACAGCATCTACTTGCCGCTCCGCGTCGGCGATATCATCATCGTCTGTGTGCTCCTCCATGCTGCATCCAACAAATATATATATAAATCAGTTCCAAGGTCCTAAAGTGAGCGGTGCGACGCTGTTTGATGCGTGTATTCGTGCGTCCAATATAACCTTTCACGCTATTCTGAGCCTATCAGTGCGCTGTAGATATGTAGATATGTAATTTTTAGTGTGTCTCGTCCCCGTATGCGACTGTAGTATGTGCGTGATTTCTCCCTCCACACTGCTAACCTACTGTTGTGAACATGATTACGTGCACATGCTAATATGAATGTATCATACGCTCCACAATCATTACTGATCGCGCTCAAATAGTGTAATATCACCTAATCGCTCTATAATTAGAATCATAGGGTCAAGGGCACTTTATCTAGAGTTCCATTGGCTAGTGTAAGAATACTTTTGCAGATGTCCAATAGAATTCTTCTTTACTTGTCGCTCAAATGGACCCGCCAAATCGCTCTTACGTTTTCATGCCGTAATTACTCAGCAGATGCATATTTACAAATTGTCATACATACATGCATAAATCAACACCACAGATTTACTTCATAGACTTTATTTATTTATTTTAAAAAGTACATACTATCTCTGGTAAATACAATCCACATAGCAGATTCACGCTGCAGATGTGAGGTGACCACACGTCACACTACACACTGCCCTTCACAATCCCGCTGATTGGCGGCACGCAAGTACTTAGCACTGAACTTCGCCGACATTAAAACGCGATGCACATACTTGCACACGAGCATTCATGGTCGCATGGCGTTATTGAATAATACAGGCAGATACAATGAAGCCTAAATGTGTATACTATTCGTCGGCTTCGTTAATATCGCGGGTTCCTCGGCGGTGCGTAGTTTCTGTTGCAAAGTTTATTGTTGCGCCGTTACACGGGGCCCTTATAATATGCACGTCGTCATACGCACGCAAGACAAAAGTAAATGTTTACACATCTCTGTGCACGTGGAATTATAAGTATATTTGTTCTCATACACCTAGCTTGATCGAACTACAGATATGTGGATGACGCAACTGACCCTTATACTCTTACTGAAGAGACAATGTATTGCATGGAGTTGTACAATACAAGCATATCTTAGCAGGTACACCCCCACACACACATCGTGCTCATATACCATAACTGCATTTGCTTTCAATTTACTAACATATCCGTGAGGAGAATGCTATATCGTGATACCTATAACTTGTGACTTGGCCAGTGTTGCGACCTGTATGACAATTTCATATAGTTGATGATGATGATATATATATATATGTGTGTGTGTGTGTGTGTGTGTGTGTGTGTGTGTGTGTGTTTATGCATATATTTATATGTATTTATATATATATATATTTATGTATGTGTGTATGCATGCATGTATGTATGCATTTTATGTATGTATATATATACATATATATGTATATACAAATTTATAAATATACATATATATATGTGTGTGTGTGTGTGTGTGTGTGTTTGTGTGTGTATATGTTCGTTTGTATATATTATTGTATATATATATATATATATACATATATATGTATGTGTAATTTGTTTCTTGTATGGTATTCCAGTGCTTTAAGAGATTTTTGAGGAGGTGCTCAGTTCGCAGACTGTCTTGTATTATAAGAGCTAGCATACCTGCTACAACATTCTGGTTATCTCACATATTCTGTTGTTTCTGGCATATTCAACATGCTCGCATGGTTCTTCCCTAGCTATGCTAATGATTCTTTCCCAATCGATATTGCGATGATGCTTTCTGACTGTTTAGCGCAACATTTCAATACCTCAAGCTACCTGTAGCGAGTTGGCGTTGAACTGAATTTGTACATTCACGATGATGGGTTATTCACTCTCCGCGTCTCATCCTATATATTTGACAGGTGATACGCTGTGTACCCAACCTAGTCACAATAGTGACTTCCGCCTCCCTTGTGTTCGTCAACACGCCATGTGCGAAACTATCCTCCACGTTGAAGGCCTGAGGGGCCCTACCATGGAGAATGTGCCTCAACCCGCGATGGTCGCCCTCCCATAAGACACTTTGCAGGGCGCCTGTGTATGCCCCGCTTATCCCTGATATTATTAACAGACTCGACCTGCCGACCCAGGCATTCTGTGAAGATCTAGACATCCCTCTCATCCATGAAGATAATACTAAACAGGACAGAGCGCTGGAATTCAAATACACAGGCCTCAAGCAACTAGTCCTTGAAGCAAATAAGTCTCATGATAACTTAGCCTAGCTAGAGAGCAGAATCGGGCGCCGAGCATACCACAAAAAAGCACCATAATTTCATGAAGGTGATCTTTTGCAGTTTTTGTGTGACGGTTAATAGCTGCTACTGAGCCTCCATGATTGCGACCAAGGGCTGTGAATTCTATCTCTGTATTGTAAAGTTATACAGGTGATCATTTGAAGTAATCGGCGGGCTAGAAGTTGCAACTATGTCTCCCTGGGAGCAACCAAGAATTGTGAATTCTATATCTGTATTATAAAATCATACAGGTGATCATTTGAAGTAATTGGGGCACTAAAAGTTGCAACTATGCCTCCCTGGGAGCAACCAAGAATTGTAAATTCTATCTCTGTATTGTAAAATCATACAGGTGATCATTTGAAGTAATTGGGGCACTCAAAGTTGCAACTATGCCTCTCTGGGAGTGACCAAAGATTGTCATCTATAACTTTGCATAGTAATATGATACGCTTAGCAGCACTGGAGTAGATATTCGTTTTTTTTTTACTCTTAGGCCGTATTCGAATGGTCATGTCAGCACCTGTGACGGTCAATACTTAATTATTTATGAAGCACTGTACTTCTCAACGTATCCCGATTAGTAGCATCGCAGTGGGTGGTTGCGATATATTCCAGCGATGTCTGTCTGCGGAATAGAGATTGCAAGCTCGGAATGAGTTTTTTTGTGTATCGGAACCCGGGTGTATCTAGCATACTTATGTTGTCACAATAATATACGATACCTATAAATTCTTGGACAGTCTTGAATGACCAGATTGAGTGAGATGCGTTCGACCATTTAAAATATAAAGGGGTTGCACACATAGTGAAGAATGAGACTATAATGATATTCGTATTTTATTCTGGAGCATGATGATCGAGTGATGTTTGGGCTATATTCTCGACACATGTATCGTTCGTTGTCACTTACCAGACTTTTAGTCCTCATTGAATCAGATGTGTACTATCTCTGAGGCACATCGACGGTTTATAACAATGAATCACAAGGAGCAACAATAGTTTGGTCCCGGGTGCCAGATAAGTGCAGGTCTATCCAGTAGTTTAAAAGGAAAAAGGGATAAAAAGAAAAGGAAAAGAGGGCTCTGCTTGTACAAATGAAAATGATGGATACTATGAATATATTATGCGTTCGTACATACGATTCCAAATGTTGGAGCAATATACTTCTAAAAAAAATGTTGTTTCCAAAAATACTGCAGGCCCAAATCCCAGGATGACATGTATGTTCTTATAGGTCAGTAAACATCGTTGATAAGGCCGGCAACAATGTTTTAATAAACGGTGGTATTTGGGGAATGATACGACAGGTTAGACTTTAATAAGGAGTGTGCGATACACAGGATGTCGGCAATTGTAAACTCTGGGACGAATTTTCGACGTAAATTATGCCTTGAGTTTCCATTGACTAGAATCGTGATCTTAGTGCCGAAATACCAGTAGGAAATGATGACTGCTTTCTATGTAGGCTACACCCACGGAGAACAAGATAAATTCACTCTGTTTGCGCGTGAGCTTTAGAAATAGGTACCTCAGGTAATTCTTTAGTATATACAGTACTTGAATCCATGCAAGTGGTGTTGCTACCTGCAATCGGGAATGTGAGGCGCTACCAATCAAGCAACTGCCGGTTGTAACAAACCCAGATGATTCTCTCCGCAACTGAGCGTTCATAAGGTTGGATCGGCTCTGTCGTTTCCAGAGCGCATGTATTGCAGTGTTGGAGTCTGTCAGCAGGGGCAAATAAATTCTGGTGGTATAAATTCTTGAGCTATCACGAAGACGAGGGACTTTATCACTTAAGACTGAGATCAGCCACTGCGACTTATGCTCGCGAGGATATGAATATAAGGTGTGTTGTTGAGGTGGAAGATTGCTCTATAATCTATTTAGGCTGGCATCCGACGTTAGCTCGGCGTCGGGTTGTGGTAACCAAATTGTATGCGGACAGAACAGATCCGAGAAAAATGAGATTTTATCTAGTTTTTTCCATTGTCCGCCCGCGAGACAGAGCTTGACTGATTCTCTATGTTCCCTGTTGCGTTGCCGATCTGCTAGAAGGGGCCACAGATTCAGAATATGCTAGTCTACTGAAGGTACCCAGGTAGGACTGGCATAGTTTGGTTTTGATTCGACATTGGTCCCGGAGAGCGATGCTGACGTTATCAAACGTTAATAAGTTGATACTCTCCCGGACGCCGGGGCCGTTTGGATTGAATTTGCTTGAAGATTGATAGTTTACTCAAGATAGCAACCGAGCCACCGGTATCCGCCTGTGCTCCTCGCCATCCACAAGTAGTAGGCCTAGTGCATCGACTATACGCTGGCTTAAATTACAGTGCTGTATAACCCGATGACGAGTCTCAAGCAACAAAAGGTCGTCTATGTAAAGTATGAACGTCGTTTTTGACATATGCGACGAAATACATTTATTAGGTTGTTGACGCATATGGAGAATTGATGTACCCAATAGGTAATGCAAGAAAGCACAAAATCTGACCCTCAGGATCACGAAATTGCCATAGTCTCCAGTCTGCTAGTGCGAGTACGTCGAATCCACCTTGGGAGTAGGAACTCATGGATACTAGATCCTTCGGACAGCGTACTTGATGTAGCTTGTCCAGGCTTTCGGCTCGAAGTTTGGATTTGGCGGCGTGTAAGTTGACAGCCATATAATCCAAGATTAGGCGGGAGCGCATATCATCTGATTTGGGAATCATAAAGGCACGATACTTAAATACACACTTTGTTCCAGGCATTTGCAAATCACACCTCTGGAGGTTAGTGAGCATAGTTTTGACTGATTCATCACATAGGCCAATTTGGGATACGATATTCGTATTCGTGATGTGTCCCGCTCAAGAGGCACCCCATATACGATATGTTGAAGAAGCACCTTGCTGGCGCCGTGTTTCCTCCGTATCTAAATGTTGCCAGGACGAACTGAGGTAGGAATAAAATTATGTCAAAGCCTTCGTGTCCGCTGTTTTTTGGGGGTATTGACAATAGTTTTCGGAGCATGCGGAGTGGGTCTAGAGGTTTTTGCGAGTGGCAGTAAGTGCTCTTTCTCATTCGCTTCTTGGAGATACTTACCGACTTCCGGTGTATAGGCTTTTTGTGATAGTGTCTTGTTACCAATGTACGCAGCATTTGCGGCTGAGTGGGTGTTACCGATTCTCTTTAATTGTGTGAGTAAAAAGTACTCCACGCAAGGTTAACATATTCAAGCTCCTATTGAAGAGGCGGAGGTTGAGATGTGCAGAATGCAAGGATTTCAATATCAGTTTGTTTCAGGCCAGAAATTTTAGACCTATATTGACATCAAAGGCGACTAGCACCGTTGATGTTCACCAGTTGATCAACCATGTCCAGTAATGCTTGCTACATACTTTGGATCCAGCGCAAAGGACTGTAAGGCGAGATGTCACCCAAAGGTGACTTCAAATGTTAAATACTCGCTTCATCCGAGCCAGGAACGCAGCAACGTGACTATTTGATGGTGCAGAGAGTCCGTCTAGCACATCCTATCTTCACAAAGGAAGCCTAAGTCATGTTCTTGGTCTGCCTATTAGATTGCAATGTAAGAGACTTTAAATAAAGGGCAAGTGAATGTATTTATTTCTGACTCACCTTTGATATTATATCCAAGGTTTTCGTATTAGTGTTCAGCCGCTTGGGCTGGCCAGGGTAAAAACTCATACGATCAGTATGAGAAACCTTCTGCAGAACACTTTAACACATGCTATTCTATTTCGACTTCTCTGCAACTAAATCTCACGTTGATCACATGTGTGACTCACATAGGAGCGTAACTGTTTTTAGAATGTTGCGGTTGACAGAATATATTTTCGTGTATATATATATATATATATATATATACTTGGATTTTCATTCTAGAGCGGAAGGAAGTCAACGTAAGTGAATCAGCCGTAGGACCAGCAAGTAGCATGGTACGGTTGAATGATTGTTGGTGAAAACTAAGGAGAACGAGGACCTTATCGCCGACGTATAAGGCGAATCGTCAAGATGCAGCGGACTCTTGCAAGGAACAGAAGAAATAGTACCTGCAAGAGTAGACAGCACTTATCAGGCATCGTGCAAGTACACTCAAGTTGGTTTGAACAGGGAATTTTTTTTTGGTTTTCCAACTTCAAAACCGATGTAATTACCTTGGGCTTCAAGGTTATACTTGTGAACCTTGACCTGAATTTCCTGGCAGCAGGCCTCGGGTTTGTTTTTATGTTGGAGTACAGTGGTCCGAAAGTTGGATTAAAGGAGCTTTCAGAACGCTAGAACACGACAGGCGGTTGATCATTGAACACGCTTCGAGTCTATCAGCAACTCTTAATTTCTCCTATAGGCAGAGCAAAGGAAAGCGAAACGAGTACTCATTTACAAACCCAAACCAAACAAAATGATTAGCAATCATTAAGGAGCAAGGTGTATTCGAGCGCAACCAGTTTTCGGGGACCCGTAAGCAGAGATAATTAGCTATTTTGGTATCACGAGAGGAGGTCGGCGGAAGAAAGTGTGTAACACGAATAGCTGAGTTCAACTATTATATAATAGCCGATACTCCTTCAATCTGGGCCAACTATTCATCAACAACACAAAGCCATACATCGAAGTCTTAGCATCAAGATGCCTATGCGTCCAGCACCCCGCAGCCCTCGACGCACTCGTCGCGACGGCAAAGCAACCCAGAGATCCTTGTCAGATTTCGAGCAGACCCACCAAGGAGGCACAGATTCTTCGCGCTCGACAGTAGCATCGCGTCGAAGAGATGAACAACCGCGATATGAACAGACAGACCAAGACATGCGACAGGCAGCAAGCAGGCAACATCAGTTGGGGCACGGATCTCGCTTATCGGCAAGAGGGAGAGCAGATCCAGAAGACAGTGAGGGGCAATTTGTGATTAGGCATACTAGTCGTTCAAAGTCTGCTGAACCAGCAGCTGAGCGACACAGGGTAGCCAACGTCCGAGGTACCTCGGGCATGCATTTAGCGGGTGATAGACCGTGTTCATGGCAGTCTTTTCACCGAGCACCTGAACGAGATTTCACACGAAAGCGAACTCGATCGGGGAGTTTCACCAGTGCAAGTCAGGATTCCCTCGCAGGCAACAGGGATGAGCGACCAGTCCAACGGCATAGTAATATGTCAGGGTGGGCCACGGGCACTCGTCAGCAAAAATCTGACGAAATCAGGGGCCGACAGCTAGAGCAATATTTGAGCGACCCACATGGGGATTATCGTAGGGAAGCCGAACGAAAACAACTACGTAGACGATGGGAACTCAGCCGACAGCACCGAGACTTCGCGCGATCGATGCAGGATATGCGCAAGACTAGTTACGTCGACGACGGTAAGCGCAAGTCTAGTGACGTCGACGACGGTAATATTCATGGCAGCAGAAAACGACCACACAAAGACGAACAGGCGAGAGAGCCGATCATGACACCAGCGCAGTGGAACGAGCATCGCCGAGCCATGTGTCAACGCCTCGAAGGGAAGATATCTTTCTTTGTGGATGAACTTTGTCGAGCACAGGGAAACTACGATGTCCCAAGATGTACATTACTAACGTCCACGATCGATACACTGAAAGGAGCGTTGAATACTCAATTGGAAGCTATCAGGAAGAACAGAGCTCCGGAGCCACGGACATGGCCCGATTGGCCTTTAGACCGTTTTCAATTAAGCAGCACAGCCGATAGAGACACACGAGGGGCGCTAGAAGAGGCACTGAAGAGCGCCCATGTTTCAGGACTAGATGAGTCGTGGATGGTACGTTGGTTCTATAAGGTACTCATACATTTTAAGGCAGCAAAGGCCACAATTGACTATCTCCGTGACAACCATAATCAGCTGAGGGTATATCCGGCGGAACAGGTCATAGACCAAATCTGTCAACATGAAAGTAAGGCCACCGTAGACCCTACCTTTAAGAAGTTGGCGAAGGGTAATCCCCGCACCAAGGGTGTAGAGTCAGCCAGGGAACATTAGAACAAGATTGTGGAAGTTCACAAGAGAGCCTGGGAGCGAGCAGATAAGGGCAAGGACTTTCCTAAGCGGTTGCTTAATCACTGCCTCAGGTAATATGACATATGAACGCACGCTACAACACCACATAGGTTGGGACCAGCTGGAGACTGAAGACCTTCTCCGCATTTTAAAGCCAGACATACAAGAAACCGATGCCATCCTCAGACAACGGGTACGGACACAGATGAATGTGGGGGGATCGGCGTAGACAGCTTCCAGCCCAACAACGAGATCGTATTTTGAATACGAATACAGGAGGAGGCAGCACACAACGCACAAGCACGTCTACGACCACCATGTGTTACGCGTGCAGAGCGGGTGCCCCACCCAGTTTCAGGCATATATCTTCCCGCAAGCACTATCAGTCAAACAAACGGGTTGGATTCACATCCAACTCGGGCCGAGGATTCAAGCAAGGCGTATCCTTCAATAAGAGTTTGCCCGCGGTCAACACCATTACGGCTCTGATAGACTCGGACGACCAGCAAACGGAGCAGGAGGAGACCACGCCTACAGACACACACATTGCTTCCATACTGGCACGCCCAGACGAAATCAAACAGGGTGAGTTGGAAGAGGATGCAACGTGGTAAACCATAGGCAGCGATCAGGAATAGGACGTAAGGGTGTCGGATGTAGATGCAACCTTAGTTTTCCCGTCTAGCACACCTGTGATACTATCGATTAAAGATCCATTACTTTCAATGGACAATCGAGTATTCATATCCATCCTGATTAACGGTAATACATGCAGGGCGTTAGTGGATTATGGGCAAACAGAAGTTGCATTGATTCGACATCCGCACACGATGGGGGATTGCAAATTAAGTCGGCTCCGGAGGGATCCTATATATACCTAGCTGATCGTAGTCTTCGTACACGGCGAATAGGCTCAACCGTACAAACTCCAGTACGATATGGTCTAGAGCTCACAGAACAGTCTTTCGAGCTAATGAATCTACCACCGGCTAACGACGTGATCGTAGGCCAGGATCTTATGCCTGGCTTAGGGCTATACGTGGGAGGCCTTCAATCGCCATTCTCACCCATAGATCCAACTGAGCTAGACAAACTATTGGAACCAATACCGTTGAGACGACCACCAGATTTGACCGAGGAAACCGGTGTTCGCCTGGAACTAGACAAGGAACTGAGGGACAATGACGGTATTCGAGAAAAGGACAGGTGCAGACTGGAAGGAGGCGAAGTTAGATTGCCAGTGACACCAGATCAAGCTGCAAGGATGCGAAAAGCAGTAAGGAACTTTGTAGCAGACAAATGGATACCATGGGTAGATAGACAGGTGCAGAAGTGGATTCAAGATTTGGTCATAGTTCAAAGGGATACAGCCATTTCCGTCAACTTACCCTTGCTCGCCGTGCCAGAGTATATTCAATCTGGAGAACTAAAGAAAGTGCGAGTGTGTTTGGACCTCAGAGCGGTGAATGCATTAATACCGGCGGATCAGTTCATTATTCCCCGTATCAACGACATCATTGGTGACATCAAAGGGAAGAGATATTACACGACATTGGATCTAACCGCAGCGTACCATCGACTCCCAATTCACCCTGATTCTCAGTGTCTATTCAGTTTCACACATGGCAAAAGCCAGTATTCTTTTACATCAGCGCCATTTGGACCACACACACTGACGCAGCAGTTTCAGCGTACACTGAGTGTGATATTGCAAGGACTTCCGGCATACCACTACCTGGACGACATCGTAATAGCAACAAATGACTACGAGGAACACGTACGAGTAGTGAAAGAGGTCATTCGGCGGCTGACGTACCACAGTTTTAAACTAAACCCTTCAAAATGTCATTTTGCAGTCAAAGAAGTCATGATCCTAGGGAAGCGAGTATCGAAGGCCGGGATTGATATTTGCCATGAAAAGCAGGCCAAGCTCATTGACTGGCCAACCCCAAAGAAGTACAAAGACATCGCATCGGCCTTGGGATTAGCCAACTTTCTTCACGAGCACCTACCAAACTTTGCAGAGGTAGTTGCCCCACTCCGGGAATTCGTAAGACTGAGGCCTAAGGGAATCATTGGAGACAGGTGGGAACAGAGACATCAGCAAGCTTGGGATGCCATGAAGCAAGCCATAGTTGAGGCAGTAGTGTTGAAATTTCCCGTCGACGAAGTACCTTTACAACTCGAAACGGATGCAAGCGACTACGGTATTGGAGGTGCATTGTTCCAGACCATAGAAGAGAAGAAGCAATACCTAATGTTCTTCAGCAAGACCCTCAACGCAGCACAGCGCAATTACGCAACACCCATGAAGGAATTATTGGCTTTGGTATATGGTCTCACACATTTCCGGGATAATCTCGAAGGTCAACGCTTTTCAGTGTTGACTGATCACAAGGCTTTGGTGTATATGAACACACAGCTAAAGCTGAATCCAATGCTACCAGACGCGTGGTCTAGGCTTCATGAGGGAACTGTTGAGACTGAGGACCCGGAGGTACTATATGCAGAATGTTGGCAACTTTTTCCAGATTACTTTGAGCAAGCGCAACGGATTATGGGTGAGAATAATGTCGATGTCTTTGCTTCGCAACAGGATCACCATTTGCCACGCTACTACACCGACGATGACAGGGGTGGAGCGTTTTCACATTGTTGGAAAGATATAGACGGACGGATGAACCCACCATGGAGATTAATACATAGAATGTTGCACAAGATACGATCAGAGAGGGCCACAGCTACGGTATGTCTACCGTGGGCGCCCCACGAGCCTTGGTTCCAGTTATTCAAGTCGCTTCTACAAAGAGACCCAGTATTAGTTCCAAGGACAGCCCACTCCTTCCTCAAATACGGAAAGTGTGCGAGTGGCAAGACACCATGGGGTCACACAGTCATTGCCAGAGTAGGCCCACGCAATGGTTACAGCCTTCCAGAGACGTTTTCAGAACGATTGGGATATGCCGAACCGTCCTCAGTATCGAAAGTCACCCCATTAGATACGTCTCGGCTAGTATCGATCGCTACCTCGGAAGTAGCCATGACGGATTCTCCAGATGAGGAAGAGATAAGCCGTCGCACACAGCTCACCTTGTGTCAGCATGAGATTGGGCATCATAGAGCAGAAGATACAGTTGCTCAACTACAGCAGAACGGACATTTGTGGCCTAACGCTCTGGAACTTGCACAAACAGTTAGGAGAAACTGTCGCACATGTCTAGGACAGAGGGTGATACGAAAGGGATTTCACCCGATGATTGATATAACGGCAAAGTATCCGTGGGATCATATTCAAGTCGACATGATTCCAATGCCACTAGTTTCAGCAGCAGATAATCGATATATATTGCACGTCTTGGATATAGCAACGGGGTACTCGATATTGAGAGCAACGGCCACAAAGTCAGCAGAAGTGGTGACATCGAAACTTATGGAGGTGTTTGGGGAACATGGTTTTCCCAGGAAAATTCAATCAGATGAGGGAGGCGAGTTTTCGAACAAGATTGTTAAATTAATAACTCAAGAAGTTGGAGTGATGCATGCGAAGTCGCCACCATATCGTCCTCAGGTTCTGGGAGCAGCGGAGAGAAGACACAGAGACATACACGAAGAAGTTCGCAAGCTATGTGAATCTTTACCTCCGGTATGGGATGTCCGACTACCACTTATTATGCTGTGCCAGAACCTCCGAATATCTCGGCGACACAAGACAGCACCATTCAGTGCTTACTTCGGTCGCCGTCATGTTCCGTTTGCTGACTTCACGGATGACCTTCCGGGGAATCAGCCGGTCACCAATGAGGCTTGAGCACACCGGCTGGATCGTTTGCACGACACTATCTTGCCGACGCTTTACAAGGTCACGCAGAATTACGCAGACACACTATCCAGGCAGTTTGACCGCCTCCATGCTTACGATTTTATCGCCTTTCGACCAGGGGATGTGGTAATGGTACGGTCCGAAGGTCGCACAACCAAAGCAATGCGACCAATGTTTGGACCATACGTTGTCAAAGCCAGACAGGGACAAGGATATGAACCGACACACAAGGATGGTTCACTTCCAGATACTTTCAAAGGTAACCCAGTTAGAGTGGAACTTTTGCGACTAGTTCATAGAGCCACCGAAAAGCCTTTAGAAGATCATATGTGGCAGGATAGTTCCTCGTTCCGTTACATCATTCGACATAGACAGAATGATTCCACAGGGATTACAGAATACTTGGTTCGCTGGCGGGATGGTGATCCAACTTGGGAGTCAGCCGAAGCTTTTGACGATCCGAATGACATCGCGGCATACCACAAAGCCGAGCAAACTCGGCAGAAGAAGAAAGCGGCACAACAACAATAATTCCAACGTTACGTTGATGAATACTAGATGTCTATCATCTACTTCCGGATCAGAGTTTGTCTCTCCTCGTGAGATTTCACCACAGTGTAGAGGCGAACGACGATTCCACAACTCGAGCTTATAGGCGAGTATAACTCCAGCGGATACCCTAGCTTATGGGGGGGTGAAAACATACCAGCGGATACCCTAGCTTTTTGGGGGGTGAAAATATACCAGCACAGCCGGGATGGTTCAAAATACCAGTTTCCAAGGCACGAACTTACTCAGCAGAAGGATTTCACTAGTTTATTTTAATTTACACTACTAGTTTTATATGTTTAATTTTCAATAGTTTAAGAGGTCATTTATTTTTGAAGCTCTTCAATCACTGGTGACGCTTGAGCTTGAGGGGAGTGTAGTAAAAGTCCCCTTAAACCACTATCAGTGTGGAGTTAGAATTAGTTTACAATTAATTCACACGAGGTGAATTATTTGTAGACCACGTAGACAATCGAATATAAGAATAAATACACCGCACTGAGCCTCAGGGAGACTCAGTAGGTTTTAGTATCGTATTTTGATGTGTTTACTACAAATGTAGATGACCCGAGGTCAGCATATCTACAGACGGAAAGTCTAAGGTTTTCAACGCTCTGATAAACAACGTTGATTTAGTCTGTCCCTAAGTGATTGGCCCTTTGGGAGTCACGATGGGATCCTTTAGAATGACGATCCTATTTTTGCAATGAATGAGCACCTCACCCTCGGGAGGTAGTGGGGTAACTCAGGGGGGCTGGGATCGTAGGATATCGTACACCCCCCCTTTGGGTATATTTAAGTTTGATCTCTGAATTTCAATAGGGTCTTGGAAAGAATTCTCCCGTACGTTTGAACACCCCCCCCCCCGGGGGGGGGGATCAGTCACTCACCAATGACACTCAGGATATCCATCCGTCACTCTCTGCGGGCGTATAAACTACGAAAGGGTGGGCAAGCCCCTGTCTCGTAGAGATAGGGCCTCGGCCACCATAACAGTACCGCAAACTAACACAAGTAGACCGGTGTAGAACACTTAGGTTTTGACATAATGATCTTTAACGAACTCGGCAAATTAATCCCGTAAGTTAGCGATAAGGGAGAGCTAGATATTGAAGATGGGGGTCTACGACGCCCGCTTGCGGCGCTCGCAGGTCCTGCGGGGATGTACGCTACGATCCCGTAGCTACCATCCTCCACTCGAGGGCTTGCCCTCTCGAGTGACTCAGGGATCTACTAATATCTAGCTAGCATAAAATAAGGAGCACCGACTGCTTACCAAAAACCCAGTATTCTGCAAAAATGAAAATTGAAGTATAGAATATGACGCTTGTCCGATGATAGCATCCAAAAAGGGGAGGTGATTGTGCCTCTCCTATAAAGACTATTCAATGGCCGCGGTAACTTTGACCGTGCAAAGGTAGCGAAATTCCTTGTCTAATAATTGTAGTCCTGCATGAATAGCGTAACGAGCGTTCCACTGTATCAAAGATCAAGTCGATGAAATTGAATTTGTCGTGAAGATGCGACATAGAAATAGTTAGACGAGAAGACCTTATATTGCTTTACTGTAAACATAAATTGTTTTGAGAAATTTATTGTCCAGAATAAATGGTAAATTGACTGTCCCACCTGTCGGTAGGTAGTGGAGGAAGCAAAGCCTGTAATCCTCCTACAGGCTCTCGAGAGGGGCCGCTGTCCCTGTTGTCGAGACAACAGGGGGGTCAGCCCAGGAGACCTGGGATTAGATCCATCGGATCTACGATACCTAGGGCCTAAAAACACCCTGATGTCTGAGCCGCAAGCAAAGTTTACTATCTTTGCACCCCGAGCTGGGAGATATGCGACTGAATAACAGTGTAATATCATTCTTAATATATATTTACTCTTTAACTTACCGACCTACTTATGGTGTGGGTGGCCTTTACTCTTGTACTCTCTTTGAAAGTGGACCATGATAGTGATACCCAGGGGAGTGAATGACACTGACGCTCAGTGAGATCAGGCGGGACCCTTTATGTGGGTCAGTTTGTCTGGGGCGGAGCTCTTCTAAAAGGTAACGAAGAGGCACATATGGTTGGCTTCTGCGGGTTAGAAACCAGCATTAAAGCGTAAGAGCATATGCCAGCCTCACTGTGAGACTTACTAGTCGAACAGATACGAAAGTAGGTTCTAATGAACCGCTAATTTTAAGTGGTTTAGTTAGCGATCAACGAATAAAAGTAACATTAGGGATAACAGGCTAGTCACGGCCAAGAGTCCACATCTACGCCGTGGTTCGGCACCTTACTATATCGGGGTTGACCGTCTATCGGACTGTACTCTCAAGAGAGTGACTCAGGTGCGATAGTAAAAAATAAAGCTAATTGCTAGGACGTCCCCCTGGGAGGGGATTATTAGCAGGGTATCCCGGGGTCTACGGGGTCCCCTCAGAGACTACACGCTTTATCTCCCGTAGTACTTTACTTTGGGAGAAAGATATAGTCCATCCTCTAGGTAACTAGAGTCTAGAGTACTTCTTCTCCCCGCGGAGCGGGAATCATCACGAAGATCGTGTGCTTGTAATGAGTGCAAAAATTAGAGGGGTGATATTGACACTCAAGAGATCAAAATCTCCTTCACTGATTGACCGATGTTTAAAATGTATTCAGCATATTATTAGTTGACTTATATAGCCTTTGTCAAGTTTTCATAAGAGGAGGGCATAGCCATCTTTGACAATATCTCCTCTAAACACGAGGACAGGTTTCCAATGATGTAAATATAAATCCAGATTGTGTCATGGTATATAGAAGTAAACCTAACTTTTTATAGTCTGTCTGATTATATCACTTATCTTATTTCCAACTTTTTGAAGTAACCGGTAAAAGATTCCATACCACTAAGACATTGTCGTAACACCATTTCTAATCTTTTCGGATAGATTATGGATTCTTCTATCTTGCCCCACTCAGAAGTGTAGGAGGATTACAAATGTAAGAATAATCTCTAAGACGAAAGGAACTCCAACTGAGATAACATGGTTCGAGTCCCGTTCTTGGGGAAAGGGGTGTCAATAAAACCTCTGTACTTCTGTATAATTTAAGGTCATCATAATTTCAATCCCACCCGTGGGTGGATATTTGAAGGTTGTAGTCTACACTTAGGGGGATGGTGCCCTTACGAGGGAATAGGACATTTAATTAAACTCACTATTTGATGATAAAGGTATATGTATTCATCTTTTTAAGAGGTACTTATTGAGTTTGTGCTTTAATCTTACCTTCTAGTTTGCATTTAGACTTATTCACCTCTTGAGATGTCTTACACACACCTTATATTATTAGGATATGTACTATGTAATGATGGATCCTTTGTTCTAGCTGTTTGTAACAAGATAGGCTAATCTTTAAGAGATTTGTATATTATTATTTTATCCATATTTAACTCCCGCTCTCTGGCCCAATTCAGGGCTCTTGTGGAAGACTACCCCCCGATACCCGGGAAGAAGACTCATAAGAGTTATATGGAGTGGTTCTATCTTATCTTTTCAAGGAGAAAGATATAGTCCATCGGTAACTAGAGTATTATTATATTACAGCACTGATAACCAGGAGATTGTACTAAGAGATGTCACTCAGGGTAGTCTATTGACTATTAATACAATTGGTAGTATTCTCTCCCAAGCTATTTTATATCCCCACTCTAGAAAAAGTGGGGCACCCTTCTAAAGTGGGGCATCCTTCCTGAAGGCAGGATACCCTGTCTCTACCATGGTGAAGGGGAGTAGCCCTCCTAGAGGCACTCCCGGAGGGAGTCCCCCATAGGGGGATGTAGTTTACGGTCCCTAAAAGATACGAGAATAAAAGAAGAGAGGGACCTACGATCCACAAGGAGGTACCATCCTTCCTGAAGGAGCCTCTACCATGGTGGAAGGGAGTCCCCCGCAGGGGGATGTAGTTTACGGTCTACGATCCGCAAGGATGTACGGTCCCCGACCTACGATCCCGGGGGATGTAGTTTACGGTCCCCGACCTACCATCCGCAAGGATGAGGCATACCTTAGAACCATCCTTCCTGAAGGAGCCCTGCCTCTACCATCGTGGAGGGGAGTAGCCCTCCTAGAGGCACTCCCGGAGGGAGTCCCACGTAGAGGGATGTAGTTTACGGTCCCCGACCTACCATCCCTCACATCCTTATAACCTATAGTCCCTGATGGCATAGGGGCACACCCCCACCTGTGTACAGTACACTACACTATATCATACTATTAGCTTTTCTATTACATAGTGTACACAATTATATTATTCTTACTGATCAGGTAGAAAGGAAGATAACTGCTAGAAGATATCCGATAGCAGCTACCCTATAATGACTACTGTGGTCAGAATACAAGTACTTAGATTTATTTGATTAGTTTAGGTTTATTACAAGTTTTACAGTTTATCAGAATAATTTGATAAACTGGGTTTTAGGGTTTTGCTGGTTTTACAGCACATGACTAATGACTCATTTAAGAGTCAGCCATTTTAGGATTACTGTTTATAATTACTAATAAATGAACAACGTCCCCCTCCCTGAGGAGGGAGAACGTTGAGATACAGTTATCTCGCGTATACTTACTACACTACGAAAAACTGACGAATGATAGCCGTTGAGGGATCACTTAGGAATAAGGAGTGATACATAGCTACCTTAAATACATGCACCACATAGAACTAGTAGTTAACACACCTCTCTGGATTCTTCAAGTGTCTCCTAGAGAACTCTTAGGACGGTCAAGGGAAGGGTCCCTGAGAACCCCTCCAACTTTATACTCCTTGACCCTAGGTTAATTTAACTGGTGAAGGTGACTCCATATATATGATAGCTGAGGAGGTGGCCTGGCCCATCTCTTCAGGGTTGTAGAGGTAAGGCTGAAGGAGAACCTCGGTTATGAGGAGGCCTACTACAGGTCTTGCTACTGTGCTCTGGTGAAGGTAGGATGAGAGTGGTGAAGCGGGTCAAGGAGACTCCAGATGAAGTCAAATTTATACTGTTCTATCTGGCATACTGAGGGTGTCCAAGCATATTCGTGTGGGAACTCTTATATTTACTCCTATAAGGTAGTAGGACAAGGTAACTCTTATGAATACTCATGGAAGGGAACTACCCTACTCCTATAATAGGTACTACTGGTAAGGTCACTACTGAGGACTCCTATCCTTATTTAGTAATATTATCTATCTGATACCCATGCCACACACCTATCACCAAGACAATACATTATTATTACAGCTAGAAAGTGATCCTTCTTATACTCAAGGTAACACCACTTTTCACTACATACTTGAGAAATACCTTTTAGTCCTAATATATATCATTTAGTTATAACTATCAGGGATCGTCCCCGGTCCCGGTCAAACTTTATTAGTATATAGTCATAGTGGTTATGTTATGGGTATAATAGTCTATATCTTTTAAATAAACTACTACCAAATATATACTGAACTATTAGTAGATAAAGAAGTACTGTTCACTATCCACTCTGTGATAGTCTAAGTTTATAAAAAGACTCACATCTAACCAATTAATCCAAAGATAAAAAGATCTACAAATTAGTCTCACTTTTCAACTTATCAACTAGCTAGAATATTGTTTTATGTCGCACTGAGAGCAGGCTGGTACTCAGTATTGCAATTTTGATGAGTACGTCCCCCAGGTTTCCTAGCTGAGCCACGTTATCAGGTCACTGGTCATCGGACACTTGTACTGACATTGCTTTGTCCTGTCTGCCTTCATGAGCTTGGCGTCGATTGCTATGGGATTGGTATGTTCTGTCACTGTCTTGTGAACGTTGGGTATCTCGTGAATATCTATCATCGTCGTAGTCGCGTTGATTGTATCTATCTACTCGTTAGTTTTGTCGGTCATGTTCATTGTGATTATCGTAGCGGTATTGGTAGCAGTTGTGTCTGTTGTATCGTTCCTCACGTGTACGGTAGCCACTATCTGAATCAGGTCGGCTATGCATGTCATTATTCTTGGACAAATATCTGTAGTCTCTCACGTCGTGACGAGGAACAGATTTGTCAATACGTCGATCGTAAGTTTACCAGCAACACACGATTTGATTAGCGCTTGTAGCTTACGGCATTGCCCGATGAAATGTCCACAATTATTGCAGAATGAATAATTTCCGGTCGATATAACTGCATGTGCACCGTACACAATGATTGATGAGTCACTTTCGTCTGGATCCAATGCGATGAGATAAGTGGTAAGCTCATCGTACGACATGGTTATCATAGCGGGTGCCTTCAACGTAATCTTAACAGTCTGATTGTCATCGTTTACAGCCTGTCGTTAGATAGCACATAGGCTGTCGTTGGACTTCGAACCTCCGGCTCATTTGAATTTCAAAAATGACGTGTTGAGACGACTGATAAGACTGGCGCAAGATTCCTTCCGTTCTTGCATGAAGCGATTCAGTTTTCATTCTAATGTCTTTATATCATCTTTGGTCAGGGCTTCAAACCCGCGTTGCAGTGCGACGAAAGCTTCCCACGGCTTATCAACGAACTGGCTGATCTCCGTCTGTAGTAGTGGAGATAAGGTGCGGTTGATCACCCGATAAGCCTCAGCGAATTTCTTGGGTGACCATCGGTTGCCGCTAGACGGGGTCGGATCGATCAATATGGTTGAAATTCCTTCCCAATTAATGGACATAATGGTCTGGGGTTTCCAAGGAAGTCAGTCGACCTTCGTTTCGAGAATTGTGGTGGTCGCAATATCCTTAAGAGTTCACAGTAGGAATATTGATAGCGCGAAATCAGAGTGGCCTGATAAATTGTTAAAATGCAATGTAAGAGACTTTAATAAAGTGCAAATGTATGTTTTGTTTCTGACCTCACCTTTGGTTTTATACCTAAGCCATTTATGCTAGTGTTTAGCCGCTTGGGCTGGCTAGGGTAAAAACTCACATGGTCAGCATGAGAAAACTTCTTCAGAACATTTTAAGACTTCGATGCTATTCTATTTCGACTTCTCTGCAACTAAATCTCACGCTGATCACATGATGCTTTTCCGCATAGATTGTGATTCACATAGGAAGGCAGCTTTTTTATTGTTAGAATTTTGCGGTTGAAAGACTGAATCCACTCTCGAATTCGGTTGAGAAACTTAACTTGCTCTCAGGAGTCAGTAAAGTGTTAACGCAACTCTCGGGAGTAATTTAGACAACTTGATTAGCTCTCGGGAGTGAGCTAACTCTGATCATTTCTATAAATCAACGAGGAGTTCTTGCTGTAAAATTTGGTCTGAGACCAGTAGTCTCTCACAGCCGATTTTCAGCTACATTGCCACAATTTCTCGTTGAAGATGTATTTGAGAATGTATAGTTGGTCTACGATTGTACAAATAGTGTACAAAGGAAAGGGGATGATATCACAGTATGTTGTTGCAATAGTTCACAGTGCCCATGAATCCTTAAACAGTCCCGAATGCGCTCAATCATTTAAAATTTTACAAAACTACTTGTGACCGAGTTTGCTTGACATCATTAGTTCACCAGGACAAAATAGCGGCAACTAAGCTGCGTGTTGGACCCTTGAAAAAAAAGTTGACACTTTGTTCAAGATTTGCAGATACATGCCAAGTGAAATGAAAAAGGTTAACTCTCAGTTTATCCTAGGTGAACACTATCAGCAGTCGGATTTTCCGTATGATACAGCAATACAATTGATTCGAAACAGCCACGCGCGTACTATAACCATACCACTAGCAGCTTCCCCCTTGAACAGCAGTCACGTGCCCTGTGAACTCTAAACGTGGGCTTAGTTTAGGCCCAACAGCCTCGAATTTTCCCATGAGGAACACATGGTTTTTTAACATGGAATTTAATTTTTAAACATGTCATTTTAGCGACCAATGACCGCATGTACTACAACTGCGCATATGGTCGGTTGAACATCGTCCATACATCAATGTAAGCATTGACCTTACATCGTGTAACCATATACGTGCATATAGTAAGATTCTAACGCACACAAGCTATAGAAGAATACACATGCAGTAGTAAAAACAAAACCACAGTGTAGCGACTACGAATTCAAACAGTAGCCACCACGAGCTCAAACCGTAGCCACACCTGACCCAAAAATTGACCAATGACATCGCTTTTCCCCCACTCAATTCGTAGCCACAGCGTAGAAAGTATTGTGTCTGACCGCGTTTGATACTTTTCTCTCGACGGCCTGTAGACCATCAAACATGCGAGCTAATGGGTGAGAAACGCTACACCCCCAAACAAACTGTCCTCGACATTCGTAGCTACTCCATTGGTTTAGCGCAGGAAATGGGCAGGCTTGCTCTCAATCACATTTTGGCCAATATAACATATAAAACGATCTATATTAATCAAGTCTTATCATGTTTAAAAATTTGAGCACTTCAAATACATTCCGGTGGATGGTTTCCTTCATTTCTACTCAAATAATAACACCATTACCCGACTCAACCACTCCAAAAACCACTGTGATCATGATGGTGCACTGAAGCCAATTATCGGGCATGGTTATGCACTGTCGAAGCGAGCTAGGGTAATATGACAGTCCTAAGGTATATTTGTACTGATAAGAGTGCAAACTGTGACTCGTATCAAACAATTAAGCCGTAATAAGGGCGCCCCTCCTGAGGTTCTATTTATAGAGGCTGAGCTGTGTGCGTCGACAAAAGTCTAATGCCCCTAGTCCACCCAGCAGGCGTAAAAAGATAAATGTCTCTGTCCTGGAGCATCAATGATCACCTGCGACAGACCCCACGGGGAATACAGACAAGAAAGGTCTGCATACAACGAGGAAAGCAATCGTACGTTTTATTAAATTTGCGAACATGCGACGGGACGACTGCTCATTTCTTAGTGGTTGTGGTTTTCTCCCTCCGTTTTTTGGCTTTCTTGGGCATCTTCCCCTTGCGCTTCTCCTTGTTGTCTTCCTTTACCTCCTTCTTGTGTGCGCGCTTTAAAGCCTTCTTCTCCTCAGCACTCATCTTCGGTGGACGCTCCACCCACTCCTTACCCGTTTCACTGTCGCTGTCATCTCCACTTTCCCCTTCACTCTCAGAGCCTTTTCCTGATATCGATTCTGCATCACTATCACTTTCCACCGAATTTTGAGTTCGACTGGTTTCTAATTGCGACATCTCGAGCTTTGACTTCTGTAACTGTATATCTTTTGCATCCTTCTTTTGGGGTGTATTAGTTTTGTTGCCGGGCGTATCGTCCAGGCCCAGAATTTTAGCGTATATAAGCTGTGGACAGAGGTGCACAAGAGTATTAGCGAAGATACTGTGGTTTATAAAAAAGGCATGACATGATAAATGAATCTTTCCCGCATACATCGTGAATGAGAAATGGGTAAAGCAATCCATCACCGTGCTTCCTGTATAGCGAAAGCCTCATCCAACATTAAAAGTGTAGCAGAGCCAGCTCTGTTACAATAGGTCATCGCTATGTTCATCGCACCATGCTATCACAACATAAGAGGTGTTCTTTTATTTGATGCCTACACGCTCATACACATGTATCGACAACCACGCGCACAACAAACAGAATACTCAGCCATATATGTAATAACAGAAACATGTACATTCAACAACAGACATACGTCAACAGTCTCTCCCGACTTGGCCGCCCGTTGCATGCGCTCATGATCTCGTTCGAAGTCCACTACATCATCTAATGTACGTGGTATGTACGCATGTTGGAACACGGCCTCTGCCACTTTATCTTCAGCTGTTTCGTCTCCCCGTGCCGCAATCTTCTCTTGCGCCTATCCATCGATAGGGTGTTAATGCGAATTTCTGTTAGTTCTATCGCATTTCATTCAGAACAAGACGGGTTTTAGGATTTTGACTCCATGGGCCATGGCAATACAGATATAGGAATACAGACCTGAATAACACGAACCTACAGGGAAGTGGCACATTCCGAGCATTGCAAAAAACATAAAACTTTTCGAGGAACGAACGCGATCTCGCCATATATGATGTGGCCAACCTTTTCCAAGTACTCGTCTATGTGCTCGTCTTGCAGGTTAGGATCGGTTACGAATTCAAACAGCTCGCGCATGGACATTACATCTACTCCATTCTTCTTGAAGAAGGCTGTGATATTCGAACAATCTTTGCGCAGAAAGTCCAATGCGCGGGGATGCTCATGCTCCACAGATTGTGACACATCGATGAAGTACAGCTGCTGCTTCCAGTACCTGAACAACGTAACACGGAGGTTGTAATAAAGATCGTTCTATGTAATATAAAAGCACCCCAACACGGAGGTTGTAACAAAGATTAACTCTACACAATTCTCAAAGACTGTCACAACATGACACCGTCATGACAAGGCATTACGCTGCCTCTGTTTAACTCCTAGTGCGCTTAGAAACACCATGGCGGACAACTGATGATGAACAAATCAGCATCTGAGCAGTCAATACATGCACAGTCTCGTCGATGTGAGCTCATTGTACGAAATCGCGCACAAGTTGTTCTATATATTCTACAGGAAAAGTATTGCTCGCTGAACGTTCCACTAACAATCTGACACCAATATCGATTAATTTACGCACACGCCTTCGACATACACTCGGCATTGTATTCCCGAAGTACATTCAACATCATTTGAATCTAATGCCAACTACGCAAAGCGTCCATCTTCGACTTACAGAAGATTGTATTCACTGAGATCTCCATGGACCAGCTTACAGACGTGGAACATCTTGCGCATGTCCTTGACGCACTGCATGTACAGTGATCGGTGTCTGTCAACGCTGATGGTCGCATCCTTTAGTCGGGGTGCAGCCCTTTTAGGGTGAAATAGGTGCACTGGTGTGAACAGCAAGACGCTGAGTGACACACTCACAACAATATATGACTAGCGCAAAACGATGCACACTGTTCTCATGCCCAATTTAAGAGAAATTGGACACCCGATACGAGACAGACTCGCCTTCATGGTTTAAAGTGAGTAATTGCAAACGGATAGCTCATGCGCATATCCGCGTATCAATACGCAGAACACATGCCACTCTCGATGGCGAC
Organism: Sphaeroforma sirkka; assembly: GCA_001586965.3. Classification (NCBI taxonomy): domain Eukaryota; class Ichthyosporea; order Ichthyophonida; genus Sphaeroforma; species Sphaeroforma sirkka. The sequence goes on along the minus strand of LUCW03000049.1, from coordinate 37,694 downwards.
GGGTGCAGCTATCAATAAGTAACCTCATACAGCGATCCGGGTTTATTCAGGTTATACAACACATTGTGATCCATCAACATTCATACAATAGGGCCACACACCATATTGCACAGCTACGGAACATAGGAAAGTGTGGCCTTGAAACGGCAAAGGTACATAGCCACACACACCCCACACATCACACCAGAAAATCTAACGAACAATAGACATACAATATTACTGTTGCCTTCGTGAGTGTGAACACAGATGATATGTCTACGCACGAATGCAAAATGCCAAATGAAAACATCCTACGACCACACACGCTCATGCACACGCACACATGCAACCGACGCCAATAAACTGTACAATGTATGTAACAGAATACTGAAGTTAATCGAATGCACACCGACCCCTAACTACTAGGATTGGATCTCCATTGTCCAACTCACCAGCCGTCCTTGCCCAGGAACTCCATGACCAAGACATGCTGCCTTAGCATAATCATCCGAGGGGTGGGGATGCCCGCCTGAAATAATCGTATGTAGTTACGCATTTCTTTCTCCGCCCACAACTTGACCATCTTCCTCGGATTAGAGGCGCAGTAACCTTTACGGAAACGAAACTCTCCCGACACATAGCGATCTCTGCACAAGTGGTATGAAGGAGGGGGCGAAGGAATCAGACTGTCCGTGTAGCACAGCGTATATGTATGTGTGATTGACGTTGTACATGCAACTGTGATTATGATTCGCTGGTGGTATTGATTGTTGTGTGTGCAACGTATCGGGAAGGACTATAGACTAGTTGCGGATTCCTGTACCCGGCTACAATTCTGGTGCCAGACAGGACTGGCGTATACAACCGCAAGAGCGGATGTACCATCGTGCACATCGAAATTCATTGAGCTCACATCGTCACTGGTAAAGGATTGGCATGCTTTGTGATACTAGTACGTGGACACGTTAACAAAGAGAACAGATCCTATTCGGAAGCAAGATTCCCGTGCGAAGTGCATTTGACACAAACAGCCCGACTGGGTATGATACATACCTGTCTTTGAAGACCAGAATAGAGGTTTTGTACACTTTGATGGCAAACTCCGCGTCCCTGTCTTCCGTGAAAGCATGGTACACATTCGCTTCCTTCCCTGTTGACACGCACCCGTGTATCTCATTAAAGACGTCCGCTGACATCATTTTAAACAAAATCATACGTGTTCTGGGGTCTAGAACCTGAGGATAGTAAGACAGTAAGTCGGTTGAAACTTGGTTCAAACCATCCTGATTCGATTGTTGCCATTGTGGGTAGGTAAACTCAATACGCATTAAAAGAAAACCCCTCCCCAGGGTTGTAGTAGATGAACACAATAAAGTTTGCCCATCCCAGCGCAATCCCACAAGCGTCAATATAGGCTACGTCACAAGACGTTACCCTATAACTTAAACCTATGATCAGCAACTGAACAACCAAGGGAAAGGCATGTGAGTACGCGTATGTCGAACAGCTCTTGCTCGTGCACTGTATGTATCGTTCACATGTATGTGTGCCACTACTTTAGCAGAGATATAACAAGTGTGCGACTTGCCTGTTCTGTTGTGGCCCTATCGGCTTTGTCAGATGTACGATATGATGAGGAATCTGAGCCCTTCCCACTGGAGAGCTTCGATGTAGCGCCTTTCGACAGATTAGTTTCCACATTGATTTTATTGTAGTATTTCCTCAACGTCTGTTCCTGTGGTTGCATACGCTTTCCACCAGCGCCGGCTATAAATCATAGTTATAATCGGGAATGATGTTGATTGTCAGTAATGTTTGGGGAGAAAACCATACCTCTGCAAGCGAACAGATCCCAAGTGTACTGATTGACAAGCCGATATAAAAATACAGCAAAGTATCACGCATCACAAATAGGCATACTGCAATATCGAAATGTATGTTTTCAGTCAACTTGGTTTGGTGTCATTCCAACTCACGCGGATATAAAGAATAGAAGAACCACGTAGCAAGCAGGGAGGTACAAAGACACAACATTGTACATAGAATCATACACATACACAAACACATACGTAATCACATACGTCATCATATATACATATATATATATATATATATATATATATATTATTAATACTAATAATATATCAACAAACACACTCACACCCATATATATATATATATATATAAATATATGCATATGAAAACACACACACACATATGTATATATATGCATATAAATACACACATATATAGATATTCATGCGCAAATACATATCCACACATAAATATGTGCATATATATATATACACAATATGTATATATAATATATATATATATGCATATATATATATGCATATACATACATACGCACGCATATATATATATAAAATGTATGGCGCTCACAAAACGCACATGCACATATAATATAAATATACAATGATTATATAACTGTGTTTATATATATATATGTAATATATATATAATATAATATATATATATATATCATATATAATATATATAATAATATATATATATATATATATGTATGCATACATGCATGCATGGACACACGGACACGGACGTTCACAGACACGCACACACATATGCATATATGCATATATGAGTTCGTTGTGCATGTCAATCCAATGATATGTTCATATATACATATGCATGCATACATGCATACATGCATACATGCATATATAATATATATATATGGATAAACGTAAATCATAAATATAACAAAAAAGACGCGGGACGTACGCACACACTTGACAAAACGCGCGTACAGCATATGTATATATAATATATATATATATATATATATATATATAATATATATATATATATATATATATATATCATATATATGCATATATGCATACATACATAATATATATATATATATACATACACATATATGCTTAATAGATCGTTACGCAGGAATAATTACATACACATGCGCACATATATACCATGCCACAGCTACAGCCACACTCACAGGACATATATATATATATATATATATATATATATATATATATGTACATACAGCCATGTACGTATACAGAAACATACCCACCCACACCCACATATTCACACACACACACACATATATATATATATATATATATATATATATATATATATATATATATATATTTATATATATATATATATATATGTATATGGAAAAGGCAAGTATATGCGTTTGTCCACATAAACTCAGTATTGTATCCGATAACTAGCGGAGGTGATTACTATGCCATTTGATCGTCATGTCAAATAAATTGCTTATTGCGTATGAAAGCCAGAGAGGAAGTAAAGTATAACTAAATGTATTTGGACTACAGTTGTCCAACAAGGGTAATGGGTGGACACTCATACAATACTCAACTGGTTCTAACCGAACCATTATTACTTCTTAATTGATTTGACGCTCATTATCCCCAGCTGTACCTCAGCACTAATACAGTAGGCGTGTGAGAGACTCACGTCGTGCTAAATACGTTTAAGTAGCCTGATTAGTCTTAAGTGCTACAATCGCCCCGTTTAGCACATAACCCCCCGGACTAATTAAAGGTAATAGTTCACAGACATTTCAATTGCGCAAAAATCGGCACTAAACATACAATTTGCAGGGTTTGCCTGCTGTCCACTGCCTTGGATTACAAAATCATTGGGATCTCCATAGCGCATAAACGCTTCCTGCTCAATGCCGAGAGCTATCTCATCTACCTCATTACTGTCGTCATAGTAATCGTTATCTTCATCTCCGTAATCATATTCCTGAGTGATGTTTTCAGCAATATCCATGCTTTCAGGCACAGTCTTTTCTATGGTAGCCATAGTACTTATATTAGCAGACTCAGCTTGGTCCAAAACAAGGGTTGGCATTACCCTATTGAATATGTCACAGATGCAGCGTATACTGATACTCCCAGGCCTATTCATCTTGTTTTTAGCTTCTTGTGAGTCATACTAAAAATTCACGGCATGTGCTTTCCCGCATTCAATTCTGATTCGCTTCGAAGAATAATTGATGACAGCCACAAAAGTAATGTGGCTGCACCGCTGCACAGCCTGCACTGTGCAGTCTGGAATCCGCTCTCTCTCCCTCTCTATGATAAACATACGTATTCAGATCGTTACACCAAATACTACTAATATTGACCACAGCGAATCCTACTTGTTTATGTAACCACTTCATCACAGCAAGTACTACTTGTGTCTTAACCACCGTACTGTCAGGTCTCTTGCACCATACTATATACAGAGTTTGAAAAAAAATTACAAAATTGAAAGACTCATTTAATGTCTAGATAGCGAGACCAGCGATTGAAAAATAAATTTGATAAGTACCAGTAATTACGTTTCAACTCTAGTTGAAGACTGTGGCATTGTCCTGGGTCTTAATAGTCTGAGCTGGTAGGGCATTATGAAGAGGTGACCTCATACTGGTCTTCAGCTTCATATGACCATGTTCGAATATTTCATGAGTATGGTATACATGGGTGTGCTATAGGCACCGCGAGTTGCACACCACCGTGTTTATATATTCTTGGTTTCACACTTCAGACATTACTGCATAGCTGCAAGCCATAGGTATGTAAACTAGCCTTTATTTCGTCCTGTCAAAATTACATTTGCACAACACAGTATTTAAGGCCCTTCCAAGAACGTCTGAATTCATATTTCGCAGCGCTGAGCATATCCCGCTATTTCACCACAAAGAGTGTTCATCTCTACACTACGATGATGCATAAGGTCACGGCGAGGGGTTTTGCGTCAGTTTTCAATATGAAAATGTCACTTACCTCAGGAGTATGGAGCACTTATACTGTGGGCACTCACCACAATTGAGTGAGAAGTGCTCACATTGTACGTATTCATACTTCTTGTACATTTAGGGAATTTTAGTTGCAAACTAAATCAAGGGGTCAACAGTAATATTTTCATCTATTACTTCTCGTAATCCTTAATATTCCCTTTACCGTAGTCTCTATAATATCAAATTAATTAAAAGGTCAGTAATACTTTTTAAATTTATTATATTTCACAATCCTTTTTATCATATTCCATACCATAATCCATACTATTTACTTACTATTGTCACCTCCCCAAACATATACCACTCTTCTGTTATCTGAGAAACCTCAAATAATCAGCGGACAATACATCTGTATCCCCTCAGATGTGACATTTCGGAAGCGGTTTCTGTTTTAAGGCAAAATTCCTCTCTTTGCTCTTTACACTCCCATAGTTTCTATAAACAAAATCACTACTATTCAATTCTGTACCGAAATCCTAACTAACACGGCACATCACCTCGTGTACTCACTCTAGGCACGCCAATGTTTTCATTTCTGGCATAGATATATTCACATTCTTATCAAGTGGCACAGTCTGCACAGTCGTGCACTTTGTATAACACCAACACTTTCTCTTCTCCTATTACAAGGTAAGAGGAACAGGCCGATACCAACTCCATCAACGGTGCTAGCCTTCTCGGGCCATAACCCACTCAGCACCCATTGCAGCTACCACCGCATTCCATAACCCGTCCCATCTGACTTATACACATCCCTAACACCAATGTGGTCCGACGAGAGAGTGTACTCCGGACGGCACGGTGCGCTATTTCCGTTGACCATGGCATCTCCTCTGTGACTCCCAGCACCTTTGTTTGTCGTAGTGCCCAGGCCACTCATACTATAGGTCGGCTCTCCACCTGAGCTTCCTAAGCGCTCGCTCAGGTTGACGCTGGTGCCGGCCAGGTTAAAGGGATTTCGCTGGTGCGTGTAGTGCTGCAGTTGTTGCGGATGTACAGTCGCGGATGCCCCTGTCCACATTGCTCGACCTATCATGGCAGTATTCTTGTTGCCAGGCTGCATGGCCTCACTATCCTCTCGCCCCCCGAGCCTCTCTGTTCTAAATTGCTGTTGCTGCGGTTGTACACAGGAATCGTTCTGGTCGGGTGTACTGTTGGTAGTATCAGCAGACCCATTGGCGGATGTTCCGTTGACGCCACTAGTTCCAGGCGGCTGGCGAGAGTAGACCTTCGCATTCGCCACAGCAGTCTCGTAGGCCTGCATGTTGCTGAGTTGCTCTTCAGGCGAGTGGGAGTAAGTGCATACGAATTTCACTCTGTCTGTGGTCAAACCTTTGCCGGTGCAGCCCTTATTGTTACATCGGAACATTGTCTGGAAGAGATCGCTCCAAAATAACATCTCGGTCTTATCGTGCGCATAATTGCATACTGGTTTGATACACAGACCACTCGAGGCAAAGAAATCGCACTTCTTTGACCGGAAAGGGCGTGGGAGATCGTTCTTACCCAGCCAGTTGTGGCTGTCATGAGGTGAAGATGCCTGCGGATCATTCCAACCATACAATCCCTGAGAGGTACATGCCGGCGTATTCAACTTCCCGCCATGGCTATAAAGCCCATCTTGCATTTTGGATACGCCGGGATTGTCACCGAGTAAGGCCGTGGCGGAAGCTTCGTTGCTCTGAGTATTGTACACATTTCTATACGTTCCGTATTGACTAATCGCACCGCCAGCGTTCTGGGGGGACATACCGACACCCCCATTGGACCATTCGCTCCCCACTCTATCCCCACGACCAGGCTGTACTGTCACGGTGTTCACTGTATCTTCGTAGCGGAACTTACTTGCGAGCTGCTCATCTGGCGAGTGCGCACTAAGACACCCGTTGGCACGGCCCAGACACCCAGGGGTTTTACATGGAATCATGCCTTGGTATAAAGCGGTCCACCAATCTTTCTCCTTGTTACCGTGTGCGAAATTGCAGACTTCCTTGCTACATTTACCCTGCTTGAAGAAGTCACATTCGCGCGACTTGAACGGCCGGCGAGGTAGCTCAGTTTTGCTCAGCCAGTTGCCATCGGCATGCTGAGAAAAGCTATCAGCGTCACACAAATCATCAAATTCGTCGTTAGTACCCCAATTTTGTTGCATCATTAATCGCTGGTTTTGGGATTGGTGCATTTGCTGTGTTCTGTAGGCGCCCTTGCTGGCTTCACCCACGTACGACGAGTGCGATTGCAGCACAGGTGTGTTACCCGAGGCCAATGTATTCGAATATCCAAAATGCTCCAGGCCGTTCCCAGACGAATGAGACGACGTGTACGTACTACTGAGACTACTTTTGGTCGTGTGGGTCATGTCTTCATGCGACATAACCAACGGCATACAATTAGCCGCACCCCTTCTGTCGCGATCGATGGAACCATTATCAGCATTGAAGGAATCCTCAAAACTGGTATTTGCGCGTGCGCGTATCTGAGGCGTTCCACCCACACTTCCTACGGACACACGCGCACCAGTACTGTCATTACTGAACGAGCCTTGTCCCAGACTGCAGTGGGAGAGCTCGCGTGTGAGAACAGCGGTCGATGATTCCAGGCCAGCACTGTCTATCTCGAAGGTTAAAAATATACGCAAACGTCGTATCGCCAACTCCAGGTCGCTTAGTGAGGCCGATGGGCACATCAGCCCGTGGATGAGATCATCGAAACGGTCGTGTAGCGTTCGGGCTGTTACTACATCGGTACTATCGCAAAGCTGAAGAAAGACGAGGGAAAAGCGTACTGAAAGCTGAGAAAGAATGTAGGACATGGTGCACGACACGCTCTTGATTTCAGTTTCCGTGCTATGATTTCACAAGCATTGTTTTTCATCTGGCGAATACACTAAAGCCACGCTTGTGTATGTGTGAGGCCTTAGTACAAGAGTCGCGGCACTACTCACCAAACCAATCAAATTGTTGGGTGAGCTGCATTTATCATTGAAACAAAGTTGCACAGCATTCAATTCAACCTCACAATGAAATTTGCGCGCACTTTTATGCAATTGTAGTGACTTACATTGTCCCAATGATTTAGCTCCGAGTTGTCGATGTCGCGCGTTACATCCGGCGGTGCACCTCTGTGGGCGTGCCTGGTCATCTGCGATCTCAGTAGATTGATCTTCTGGTTGGCGATATTCCTCATTGACTTCGGCCGATTGATGAATGAATAGTTAGTAGCTTCAGGCGTAGCACCATGCAATGTTACAGCGTCTGAATTTATTGCCACATATTAAAATGATGCTTACATTAAGGATTAGATTTTATAAGCAATCGAAGATCTATTTTTTTAAGTTATGTAGTTCATCGACAGCACATACATCGCAATTCGATGTGATTGAATACGGTAAATTCAGCACCCAGAACACATTGTCCACATTTATACATGGTCGAGGGATAGGTAAGAAAATTGCATGCTGAAATTCAGTGTTGGATTATCAGAAAACGCAATAGAATATTCGTATTCTTACCTGATATACCTTGCTGCAGCGGTCACTATCTTGTAGAGCCAAATCAAGCACTATGGTGATAGGTCCACCGTATGCTGCAAATAACTGATACAGGTTCTCAATTTCGGATGACCTATGCTCATGAAACATCTTCTTCACTTCTTGCAGCAGAGATGCCAGTATCTAGGTACAAAAGCGAGATTTACAAACAATACAGAGTACTTGAGATTGTGGCGGTCAATATGTCCTTATGATATTCTGGTATCAGGCAAAGTCCAGTCAATTCCATCAATAAAGTCTACCGTGCGTTTCACACACAAGTGCAATGTTGAAACCGGTCGAGATAGTGTAAAAATCAGACTGAGCTCTTTGTTTTACCATATACTAATACTTGCTATACGGTGATAGATCACGTTGGGCTCGGCGTAAACCAGAAGCGCAATACTTTCATCATAAAAAAACAATGCACTCTGCAACAACAGAACAATATGAACACTTGCTGAAAGAAGTTACGAACACATCACGAGATGATGTCATAGACTCATACCACTTTTCTTGGTTGCTCTATACTCATTAGGTATCGTGTAAAATGGTGTCATATACGCATGGTATAATACCTAGAAGTCCAGTACACTGAAGTCACTCACTTATACTGCGTGCATTTGTTCTTAGACTTAATTTTTCGGTATGTATGCTTTTCCATCTGAATGTTCAATGCACGAGATCGGTATGCGATCAGCTGCAGACTCACCCGAAATGGCCGAAGCAGTTTTGTCTCATCGTGATCAACTTTCAATTCACGTCGCAATTCAGCTTCTCCACCTCCATGTTGAAGGTACAACATATTCGAATGATATACTGACGTACTCATTCACGCCCTATTCCCTGATCTAAATTTAATGCCAATGTAGAGAGCCCATCTCTATCGTTTGAATCAGGTGACAGAGTACTCGTATCATGCAATCCTTCAGTGGTAGTAACAGCGCTAATCAAATCAGATGGTCCGCTGCTCGTGTGACTAGCCTATACGAGTGCGTGTGTGTATCTCTGGCAGTGTGCTATGTTTTTGTGATAATACAGTCCATGTCAAAGATAACCACAGATCAGACACTACTTTATCACAAATTTTGAATTGGTACATTCCAGTGAATTTGAAATGTCTGTATTTGAGCTGTTGCCGAGCCTAACACCAATAGATTCTCTGCATTTACCCGAAATCTGAGGCATTTTCCGTATGGTTTTATTTCGTTCTCCTTTCCCGGCTCCTCTGGCGGAGTCATCTCAGGCTCTCTCTCTAGTCTCTACTGTCTTACACCACTCATCAAGTCCGCATACTGTATTGTCACCAGCCACACTCATAACAGATGATGCTCGTAGTACTGATAAATATGATCGTTTGAGTGAATCATTATATCACAAGGTCGAACCCACACAAACTGGGTCTCTGACACTATAAACATCTCCCGAAGCCTTTAAAAAATATATATTTGCTGTAATTCCACTTCGACTGAGTAAGAATGCTTAGCTAGCATTCAACAGTTCACCCTTTTCTCGGAAAACCATAGTCCATGATTGTTATTGACATACAACACCTTTAAATTGGTTCGGACCGAATGCCGCGAGTGAAGTAATAAAACATTGCTCAAGTTTTCTCGCCCTATGTATCATTGTCCGTGAGTTAAATGTAATTGCCAGCGCATACAGGAACTGCAGATGATGAACAGATACTTGCATTGTACTGTTAAATTGTGAATTGAGAGTTGTATATACTTATCTTCTTGTTTAAAATGATAGTGCGACATACTTCGGTTTCCTATCAGATCAAATTGGTGCAATTCACGCCGGGATCAACGTCGACTTCAAGAAAGTCGGGAAAATGTGAAGCAGATATGAGCACGCTTGTAGTTCTGAGTGGTACTTCTATTTATGGTTGGGACATCGATATCATCTATTTGTAGTTTTCCTTGTCTGCAAAAAATCAGAAGCGTAGGCTGACGGCCATAGTAGAGGCCAGCATACGAAGATATATGAGCGAGTGTTGTAATTGGGGGACTAGCTACGCGCAATACATTCCTACATGTGAAGTGTACCAAAAAAAAGGTGGAAGCATGTGACTTTGACCCAGATCCACCAGACCTAGAGAGGAGCTGCCATTCATTTCGCGATCAAGGTCTTTACCAGCATCACCTTCAAGAAAGACCTTTTTTTTAACTCGAGTTTCAGGTGCTTTCCAATCAGTGTACAGTGTGCAGGAAACTGAGAAAGCCAATACCTAATACGCACGTGAATGTTGTATGCTACATACAAGCGTAGATAACCTATGCTGCCCCACCGCCCAGCACTACATGAGACATGGGGCACGCAAATGATAGCCCAGTCATCATGCTGAGAAAATGCGACACTGGCGTCTTTGAAACGTCCTTACAAGATACATCCCGGGTATGTAGACTCAATGTAAGATCCACGTTCTATTTTAAAGATTGAATTCCGTACACCATGGAGTTTAATTGTTTATTTCATTAGCTATAGACCGTCGGGTAGTTTACCTGACGCTACCACGCGTGTTACGGGTGCGCCGAGTTCGTGTCGGCCTTTTCTCTGTCTCGAGTACCGGCGTTATATTTGGATTCCTTCAGTAGGAGAAAGTCAGGCGATAAAGATTGCATAGATATACAAGTTAGCAGACAGTATGAAACGGTGTATACTCTTAAACACGTGCTGAGATACTTATCGGGGAAAAACGCTGAGCTGAACTGAGCATGATGCGAGGAATATAAAAACAGAAGAGTATCGACCGCACGAGATATGAAGCAAGTATGTAAGATCCTTCCTATAGTTTACCGGTTTTCCAGCTCGCCATCGAAGGCGTCGGTCGGACTTGCATTTGCCTGTAAAGCATGAGATATACAGTACCAAAGCGTGAGTGGGTGTGGAGTACTAGAAAAAAGAAAGCTGTTGTTTTTGGGGTGCGAATAGACCACCCACGTTTTACAGAGCAGTCTCTGGTTGTCCGTCCCGTACATAAATATTTATTGGACCCGATATGCACGACAACAAGCCCCCGCCCATATGACAGCAAAAATAGTTTACCTTCTCGGGCTGAGTGGCATCTACCATATCTATGTCCTCGTCATCAGAAGACACTGGCAGTTGCCTTTTCACGGCAGTCTGTGGCGTGTAGGTTGTTTCGCTTTGCAGAGCGTCTTGCATGATCACTGCAGCGAGTGAGGGATGATGCAAAAGAATGAAGACACATATAAGAAAACGAGTATATTGGTATGATGGATATAGAAAGACGCAATATAAACTGGGAGAAACATGAATACATATCCAATGAATAGAACTAAGTACAATGATATTGAAAAAAACCTGACAGATGAATCAAAGGGTTGGCGATGATTGATTAATTTGTATCTAGAAACTACATCACGGCAGTTTGTAGTATGCGGCAGAATACGGTCTCGCTACACGCGAGTACTTTAGAGCATGGTCGCGTCACTGTCATCAAGGTCCACGAAAATCCTAAAACCAAGTTTTTGTGCAGCAAACCACACTTACCGTCTTCCGCCAGTGCCTGCGTGGAGAGGATATCTGGGGGTTGGGTCTTCGTGAGATCGTTGAAGCCTTGCGAAGCCTCGACATTCATATCCGCTTTCATTGGAGCGGAGGGGCTGTCCGTGGCTGTCCGCTCAGTTTTGGGTTGCGCGTCTTCGGTAGTGTCCATATAGGCCTCGTCCCCTTGCTCTGTGGTCAGCTCGGCATCCTGATATATTGAATGTGCAGCTATGTATGAGACTATTTGTACAGCATTGTATATACGAATCGTGTATTCAGTGGATTGTGGGTAAATGTGCAATGTGTTGGTAGCATAGTTTTCTTTAAATTAGCGATGAAATTGGAATCCGTAGAAAAGCTAATCAGGTACCACAAATATACAGCCGGCATGTTATACATACACACAGCTGTGTCATTGCACACACATAGCTGTCGCAATACACGAATATCTACATGCTCCAGCGGAGGCTATATCATCCAACTCGTTTCGTGCATGACAATGAAATGTATCGGCAGGCACAATATCGTTGGCGGATTAGAATACATACAGTCACAGTATCGCTGGCGGACTAGAATACATACAGGCACAGGGTCGCTGGCGGACTAAAATACATACAGGCACACGATGAGCATCTCAACCACACGTACGGTGCAGAGCGCACTCTCTCGACGTCTTCTCGCAAAGCAATACAGCAAAATTAGCAAGCAATCAAATAAGCACATGAATCAGTACACACCCCTTTATGTTTAGCCTCTAGTCGTAATTCGTACTCCTCCAGCTCCGGCCTAGTCTCGGGCTTGCTCTTCTTCACCCGAGCGACTATATCCTTGAAGCATTTGTATACAGTTTCGTCGCCCATCTTATCTATGTAGCACTGTGGTAAAAAAAAAAGGAAGTCCAAAAGACATTAGTACTTTCAGATAAAGACTCAAAGTAGGTATCTGCATCACCTCACGCTAGTATATTAGATAGGAGACAAACAAGATACTACTCGACCCCAGCACCGCAAAACGGCTTAGCCTTCGCTCAAGAAGACCATACTCGGTGCGGAATTTACCAAAAAGTTCGAGGTACAAACTGTGACAAAATTCGCTTTTAAAACGTTGACAATATCAAAAATATATCTCCAACTTCAACTCGTAGTGAACCAGGTGAGAAGCCTACATACGCCCAAACCAAATACTAAGAGCATTGTAATTCAAACAGAATCAAGCGGGAGGCTCAAAATACATCGGAACCCATTTCAAGGACACTATACCGCCATTGCAGTCCGCATTTATGAAACGACATGATTTCTTACCTTCTCATTCTGGATGAGCTTTTCCGTGCCCTTTTGCGTGAACTTGAGTTTTGTGAGGCAGAAAGCCAAGTCACGCCATTGCCTGTACTCGTAGGTGGACTCGAATCTCTTGCACAGTTTCTCGATAAGGGATTCGGACTGCGTGCATTGGGGATGGTATTCGAGCGTGAAAAAAGCATGAGAAGGAAAATCTCACACGCACACACATTTTTTTTTCATCTGCTTCGGAAGCTGTTAATATGTCTGATATCAGCGGATAGTGACAACAATTTAACTTTGAACACGATTGCATACCTGTTTGTCCCTTTCGATGTATGTGAGTAGTTTTTCCATTATCCGCCTGAACTTCTCAATCGGTATCGCTGCAGATATAAGATTACGAAATGATTGGCAGAAGTACATCATGCGCGTCGTTTTGTTGCCACCATTGCATAGGCGTTGACCGCCATGATGACTTTACGAGCACTTCTATGCTTATCCATATAGTTTAATCTCAAGGAATGGGTGAAAGCTTGCAGCATGTAGTATTCGTGAAGGAGTTGAAACATTAAGACGCAGGAGCACGAGATACACATGAACAACGCGAGTGATGACGTAGCATGGAAACAAGGTGCTCAGTTCTGACCACAGGACTAGTCTGTACATTTAACGGATCATAGGAATTCTTATGCACACATACATTCTTTTTTACTGGACAATTTGCTGATTATATCTGGCAGGATGTTGTAGACAGCGTTCTCCTGTGAAATGGGAACAGTGGAAAAGGGAAATACGTTAGCTATCAACCTTCACTCCAGGACGGAACAAAGGTGAAAGCAGGGAGTGGTTTAAACCCGAGCGAATTGATAAGAGGTGCTTCCATGTAGTCGTCTACCCTTCTAACCACAGTCGGGAAGCGCTCAATGGCACAGCAATAGTGCCACAAGAACTGATCCAAATACAACATTCTGGCACAGGTTCGAGATTGTTTGCGAAGGCTATAGTGGTTCCCAACTAGTTGTCATACGTGTACGTTCGTCTGTGATTGTAGTATGCGAACTACGTGCAACATCGGGCTACGACGACAGATAATTTCACTCATCGATTTTTATTACAAGTCTGCGTTTATTAGCCCCATTTTTGATATTATAAGTTTACGTCGTGCATACATACTATAGACACACACACACACACATATATATATAAATAAAACATACATACATACATACATATATACACACACACACACACACAAACATATATATATACATATATATAACACACACACATATATATATACATATATTTATACATACAAATATAAAACATACATACATACATGCATACATACATACACACACACACACACACACACCCATATATATATATATATATATAACACCCACAGCCACAGCCACAGCCACATATATATATAACACACACATATATATATAACACACACACACATACACACACACATATATATATATATATTTACATAGCATCGACACATACATTCACATCATTAATTTCCTAGCGGAGTAAATTGGAAAAATTCCTCAGGGGATACATCTCATGGCAAACACACATACTAGTTCAACCCTGCTTACACCTCATGGTATCCTTCCTGTCGAAAGACTTCGCTAACCTGCAATATACTGCCCATGCCCACCTGCTTATCAGGTGCTGTGCATACTCTCTTGATAGAACGAATTTAAACTACATACATCTCGTACTTACCTTCTTAGCGAGCTCTGAGAAGAACAAGGTGGCCAGAGATCGGATGCACAAGTCCTCATCTTCCAGACACACCGCTATATGACTGATCTACGAACCGGAAAGTATAGAAGGAAGACAATGCCCATAAGAAATGGTAACGCAAGAGGAAGGGCAGGGTAAGATCACGACCAAAGAGCAACGTAGATTACGGTGACAATCTTACGCTACTTTTGAGCACACATATGTAATGTGCAGCTTTACATTGAAAAATATGCATTGTAAAGGAATTCGTGGCATAGTATTTACAATCACTTTAAATGTGAAACAATAGCGGATAACGTACAGCGCAACAGCAGCAAATAATGAGGATGTCATCGCCCTTGATACGATCTGGCACTAAAAGACATACTATTACATGGCGCGAAATGTAGTGCCCAGATGCGAATGAGTATAAAGGTCCAGGATCATGCTTCCACCCTCACGCAAGATTATATATATACTTGACTACTTAGACATAAAAATGCGCATACAGGCAATGTATTATAAACGGCAAACACACATTAGTACTTACCTGCCCCTTGATTTTGATCTGATCGTTGAGAATGAGGTGGGTGAGCACCAGCAAGGTGTTCTTTCGCACACTGATGACCGGATCCTGCAAGCACAGAGGGATAGGATAAAACTATATACTACATTGCATATATCTACCCTAAAAATCAAATTGGAAGGCTCTGAAGTAGATAAGGGGAGGATAGGATAGAATAGCTGTTGGCATACCAGCCAAAAAGGGGAAAATACCCACCCTATTCAGGAAACAGGATCGAGGTGTAGGTGTATGAGCGGGGATTGGCACGTGCAGTTACTGTGATTTATACGCGATGATAACAGACAAAATTTTCTTCCGACACAGTAATTTAAAGGTATCCAAGCGTGCTTGGTGGTAAAGTTTGCCAAGATGAGGCGAATTGTACTGTGTGACTAGTATGTGCCACGAGGTATGCAGGATGAATAGGGCATCTGCTTCACATAGTGGTGGTAGCATATCCAATCAGGCCGAGGGGACGCATACCCGGAAACAAAATAACCCATAAGACGTACCTTTCTCAATCGCTCGTACAGCTTTGCGGTCCACGGTTCAACGAGATTTGGATGACGTTGTGCTAGATCTCCAAGAGAGATCATTACATTGCTTCGTACTAGCGCCTGTGACGACCGAAGGAGTAGGGCATTGACTCGGATCAGTATCGTTGCGGAACGGCACAAATCAAGGATATAATTGGAAGCAGAACGAGATGAGAAGGCAATGCCGTGACAATTGCCTTATTTCATGCAAGTAAGGGACATAATCCTCCTCGATTTGCTTTTGAAAACAACAATAGAGTATATATCTGTCACTGTAGCATTGTTTTCTATCTGTTCAAAGGCATTAAAAATCGTAGGTGACCCTACCCGTCCAACGAAGTTTTCAATAGCTTCCAAAGTGGACACACCTAAGCGCGGAAGGGATTCCATGTACAACGATACAACACAAAAACGGTCAACACTGATACTAGACTCTAGACCGACCACCTTACACCGTGTGATACCCGCATACCAATACCCACAATACTCTCCTAGCATCCTGTCACGTGGAAAGTACATCTTAAATCACTGATGTTTAAGTCATCGACAATTCTGAGATCGGGTCACCCCAATTCTCACGTTCTAGCATTCAGAGCACCCATGCCCATGTATCCTTCACAAGACCCACAGGTATATACAACTAGATACTGACCTGCTTGCTCTTCTCCAGAAGTGTGAAGATCACCTGTAGCTGGTCCTGACAGAACTGTTGCGACACGCACATGAACTTGCACATTGCTAGCGCTGCAATAGGCCCCAATAAAGGATCACTGTGTCTGGTGCGGCAGGTAGTGATAATCAAGGGTTTGAAGGCCGCTAGCAAACTCCCGTCACCTGCAGTATACGATTGCAGTCTTTAGGGTTTGCTTGGTTATGTGGATGCAACTGTGAGCAATATAGTGGGAGGACGATTGACCAAAGCTCGACCTATAGTATAGTGTGCCTTATCCAGTGTTTATATAAATATATACATACATATACATATAGGTTGTATGTGCCTTTTCGAGTGTGTAGTTCGTCTATGCGTGCAACAACTGCCTGAGCATGATAATCACTAAGTATACTTGAAACGGGCCACAGCAACATGAGCTCGAAACGATAACTGGAGCTCTTATACAGAGGGTATCTAAACGTGAACCAAAGACATCGTAAAGTGGTACCTTAAAAAGACCATGCATACGAAGCAACGGACAGATGTTGAACACGAGTATGCTAAAGCACACCCTTTGTCACATATCGGTAGCAACGTCAACGAATGCACAGACCAACACAAGAAGGGGGCAATAGACAAAAGTAAGGACTCAATAGACACATACAGCCATATGCATGGTAAACAGTTTATACAGTTATTCATACCTGAGACGAGCTCGCTTTCAATGATCTCAGCAATTTTCTCAGTCTCCGCATCTTCCGCTTGGAGACCCAGGTCTTCTACCATGTTCTGTAAATACGAGTATGTAAATGAAGATATGTATGTAGTCAGAAATTTGTTAACCTGTGCGCTGTCGTGTTCGTTTATACTTGTATGCACATATCCATATGTGCAGAGACTTGTGTACATATATATATTCTAGAGATACTCTGTAGATCAAGCCCTATTTAAAACAGAACCATCGAAGCATACGCAGGGATTATTTAGGATATGCTTACTCAAGCTGCCGTGAGAGATGTGTGTGTGTGTGTGGGGGGGGGGAAAGGCATATCTTAACAATTGTACTGGCAAATAGGCGAATTGCTTACTTGTCCACACCATCCGTTGCGACAAGCCCTACACCGACTGTGTGAATTACATCCCACACAGTGTGAAGTGACTATGTATCACCTCACACATACAAGATGATCCCGGAATTGGATGGAGGCAAGATTTCTGCTCCAGACCACACCCGAATACAGTACAATACCCTGACATCAATATACATACATCGTCTTCGTCCTGGGCCGCGCTCTCCTTCTTGCGTTGTTCAAGCAGCTCCTTTGCCGCCTGATGTCTCCTCTTGAGCGTCAGTTCAATCTCCTCACACAACACTAGCTGTTTGAATGCCGTATGCCCTACAGTAAACAACAGGCGTGCGAGTATGACCTTAGCTATACCGCTTGCATTGGACGAGATGGCCAGGAGCTTGGCCTGAGGTATGGGGGTGCATGGGGCTGCATCGTCGTCAATTTGCTCCGGCACGTCTTCTTCTTTCTTTACGGTTACGTACCTACGGGAATAGAGCAGAAGGGAGAAAATAGTATGAGATGTGCGGTGTGAATCAGGGTTATTCTTACTTTGCTGTTAGCTGTGTGCGCAAAAGGACGGGAGAATGGTGCGTGGGATGCAAAACATTAATTTGTAAAGTGTGATGTGATTTGTCGCCACAGAGTGTGACTTGTACAGAGACAGAGACAGAGACAGAGACAGAGACTAACACCGACCCCGACACACACACACACACACACATATATATATATATGTGTGTGTGTGTGCGTACGTGTATACCATGTGATCCGTATGTAAACCATTAGACTTGAAGACTACATACTTGGAGGAGGCCTGGTCCAACTGCTTTGTCATGCCGCGTATGATTGCGCAGGAGACATCGGCGGGAGTGTCACACAGATGGTAAAGCAGATTGATACAGGCCTGCGCTGAGCTGAACCACTCCTGTGCATACACAACAATGCGTTTAATACGGAGTTAAGTCAAACGTGTTGCAGTTATAACGTACAGACGAGAACGAGTTGGTGTTCAGAACGTTTGGGCACTTCAGGAAAACAAGGTTCTCGAAATCAGAACTACTAAGCATTTCGACATGGCCAGAGCATAGATTTGTACAAGACGATACTCTACCACGTGCCCATTAAAGTGAGTAGACTTAAGCCCAAGTACGATAAGGTTAGCTATCATCAACTTCCTCTGCGTGCGGCGATAACGTCCAATACACAGGTCAGTATAACTCGAGCATACTACAAAATATCAAACTCCAGTCAATATAGCAACTGCTACGTACTGAGTGTGTGTGTTGTCTCGATGGATCCATGTCTATAGAGCAACCGGCAAGGAGGTAATCAGAGATAGCACTGAAGATCCGGTCGCCGTGCGGAAGGCGTTGTGTATTGTCATTATTTTTCCGCAGATGCTGCGGTTTATAAGAAGAGAAGTGTGGGTCAGACCACACACGCGTCGAATACTCAGCATGTGCCGTAATCATGTCGCAAATGTGGCGATTCGGAAGAGTATGAGTCAGGTTAAACACATGTCGAATATGCACAAATGTCCTTTGTCGCGAATGCTATGGTTTTTCTGCAAGAGAGTGTGGGTTTTAGGTTTTCATCGCCATCTGATCGAATATGGGAATATACATATAAAACACCAACCGTCAAAACGGTAGGCCGGATATATATATATATATAGTATAATACAATGTAAAGGAATGTGAAGCGTTAACCCTTAGAACTACGATTTGTAAACCACCATGGTGTGTGTAGTTGTAACTTTCACCTGATGATGCGAAACACGCAGATTAATGATTAAAGGATAGTCAACATACGGGACTATAGTGCGATCCCGCGAGTGGCATATCTGTCACGTTTGGCTACACCACTTTGCGATATTACAAACACAACGTACGCAACACGGCATCAAAGCAGAACAAATCACCACAACTCCCAAGTCATACCATCAATGCAAAACACGCGTACTGCGCGAGCAATGGGTCGTGACGTCCCCGGGCGCCAAAGGAAATATCTAGCAGTGTGGTGAGGTTATTCCTGAGCGATTCCGCATCTGACTCTACCAAGAAGCTCAGCATAATCAGCGCAGATCTAGCGTGCACCTGGGTTGTGTTTGGTACTGGATGATAGACGGGGAGGGGTTGGTTGCTACACTTTAGTCATGCATGGTCGAGAGACCTTGTACTGTATTTGGGGCATATGAAACCCATATAAATCGGCACTTTAGTATCATATACCCCTCGTAGGTGAAGCGGTACATCCATCACATGCGGGCCTGAACTGCCAAATACCGATCGGACCGCAAATTCGATGGCGTACTGCGTTCGTCTAAGTGCAACTGCTAATTCAAAGCGATGTATGGCACGCCCTACAAGTTGCGCTCGCGATGTTGTATCGAGACTGAAGTATAAAGTTCATCAATAGTCCTAGTGTAGTTGTGTGCTTTAACAAAGGCGTTGTCATGGGAGAGTATGTGTGATCAGCAACATGCTGTGACTCGCAAATGTCTCCCAACTGTTTAGCGGCCTATTAAAACATTGTGAGAGAACGGACAGTTTATCTTGTACAGAGTGTTTCTTTTGACCGAGAGATATGAGCGGAAAACGCTCAAAACCAACATAAAACCAACTGTGAAATTATGCACAAATGTATTTATTATTTTTATATAATGGGCACGCAAGGGCGCATCCACGATGAAGTCCTCACAACCATGCAATGAAAAACGAGTGTGCATTCATGTGCAGATCACAGGCATATCTTGAACAAATATCTGCTCACATCACAAATGCATACCTTAAAAGCATCAACACATACGATAGATTATTGACAACACACGTACGACTCACAAACGCATACCTTTGAGCGTAAACACATCCCACATCATCTTAACCACACCCGGCGGGATCTTGCGCACTTTGGGGTGCTGCAGTTCTTTGACCAGGTCTTTCAGACAGGCGAGATCCGCCAAAGACGCGTTGATAGCCTGTCAGTGTGGAGGAGATGGAAGCGTTATAATATCTAATCCGAGGCGATTGTGTGCTTCAGACTGTCACTTGATACTATGTCAACAGTGGACGTTCTGGAAGGAGAGACGGAGGGTTTGATGGCAACTCAGGTGCAGAGAATGGACACGGTAGGAAGGCATATACTTGTTATTGAGCTGGCATCGGGTATGTTTGTAATTAGCAACGAGGAGAGGGGAGAGTTTGTATACTTACATACATACATGAAGCTTCTGGACTGAAGAATTCGTTCTCACGAGGTGACGGTACATGAAGCTGTCAATCGATTATAGCATATAAGAAGTAGCTATTCAGGAAAATATGAGACTAAAAATAGAACTGTCTGCGAGGAGAACAGCCGCCCTACATATCAAGGGGGCCCTAAGATAAAGATCGGCCGTGGAAACATGCTAGTACAGAATCAAGTATACAACGATGCCAACACAAAAGCAAGTGTCAGGACTTGGACTTCCTTGAGCGCTCGATGAATAAAAAATATCAAAGTTAACGCAGTCATGAAGGCCTAAGAAGAAAACGAAATCCCAGTCTCCAATGTCTGGTTGACTACCTTCGACCTGGCGACCAAGGGATTACTGAGAACGCCATTGGAAAAAGCCATCCTACACATCTGCATAGTTCAGCCCTATGTACAACCATAACAGCGTCTATGTGAGGACCCTGTGCCGAGAAGCAAAGTCGCCTTGTAACTCTTATTTACTCGCGGCTGTTGCGGCCATGTCGAGATGCATGTAACAAACACGATACGATACAATACCACTCACATCTCGCTTACCATTTCGATGAGATTTTTGACTACCACGGTGATATATACGCGTGGGTCCATGTCTTCTGTCATGGGCAGGTGTACCTTTTCGTATGTTTCAATGACTTTCTTTCGCACATCGGCTGCAATGGTTGTAAAAAGCTAAGTATATGAGTGCCACGGGGGAAAAACCGTATGAGATGAATATTATATATATATATTATAATCTATCTGTTATGTACAGCTGATAAACTGTTTATATGCCATATGAATGCGTAAAACACACCATCCACCATTCACCTTCATAGCTGTGCACATACCGTCCTGTGACTTGATTTGCATCAACATCGTTCTCAGGGGGTCGGCCTCGTTTGTCGCCGGCCGAACGATTGCTTCCACGCCGAAATCATGCAACACTTGAATCAGCTCAATCTAAAGGACACAAATCATAGTTTTAGTGATAATTTTCTATACAATGCTCCATTGTCCTCCTAAGCAAAACTTTATAGACATAGTGTCTGTGCACGCGATGGGGCTGATGAAAGGGGTTCTACCACTTCACTTTTAACCAATGCAAGAACTTGGTGTTCTTGCCGACGCTTATCGCTGTAGATGTATGCTTGAATAAAAAGTATACATACCAAACCACATACCGCGACAAACACTGCGACGTGAAGTCTGTCACTACTCCCACACAAAGCAGTGTTATCAGGCGCACAACTGTACATGTTCTACACACACCTGCGTACACGCCGACATATATGCTCTGTGAAGACTATAACAAGCTTCGATTTGTGCAATGAGTACCTATTCTGCACAAATTATAATCATTTGAACCAGACATACCACTTCTTTGACATCCGACACGTCTTTAGAGGCCAGCAACTGGACCATAACCGGTGCCATAGAGTGTATCTGATTCGTGAATGACACCGCTCCGTTGAAGTACAGGAATACCTTCTCGTGTGCGGCTATCTCCTATATGGTTTTCATGAAGAAATATGTATGTCAATGCCTCAAATACATACACATACACCAAACATTGTTTATTAAAGAAGATGCGAAAGGGTAAGCTAATACGTGGGGAGTGAAGCAGTAGGATGGAAGAGTGATTTCGGGTGTGGCGAATAAAGCCAAGCTCAGCATCGAGTTTACATACGACACACAGACACATACATACGCACTAGACTATCTCACACTCGCGCATAGACTCTGTCTTTGATCATAATGTGTCCAAAAGCTGATGGACTGCTCTAATGTGTATCTTCAAGGGTCATTCATGTACTGGCACCTCGCATACATACACCTATAGCCCCCCCCCCCACTTCAGAAAGAAGTATGCTTCACTGGCTTGTTACACGACCACTATACAAATGGACACCTAGGCCTCCACATCTCACGGTACAATTAAGCGAGAATTATGCCTCAACAATTCACGACAGTACTTTGAACGGGCAACACCCACCTTTTCCAACGCAGTTGGTACGTGGTCCTCCTTGTCGTTGTCGTCATTCGCATCGGCGTCGTTTGCGTCCTCCTCAGGCTTCTCTGATTCCTGATTTATGAAGTACCAATTTGCATAGATAGAGTAGGAAAGGGCCAGAATATTCGCTGACTTTTTCGATCCACTAAAGATATGCGGGCAGGTTATTAAAAACTGACTTCAGAACGAGAGCAGCATTGGTGAATTCAATAGATACTGCCAAAGACAACCTTACTGGATGATGGATGGCAGAAACAGCGAAGCAACAGACGACCCATCACATAGAGAGAAGCCCAATACACAGCATAGACCCAGACGATAGCATGTGCACGCGCATACCAGTACATATTGTGTATCTGAACTATGACAAACTTGTATATTTGTAGGTTCATATTTATATTCATACAAAACACCGTTTAAATTGGATTGGTACCTGTTGGGTGTCGAGTGCAGCCTTCAACTCTCGCAATTTGAAGTCTTCTTTCGCCAGCCCTTCCTTGAGTATACTCAGCTGCGAGAGTGACAAGAAGGGAGATGAGACTAAATATCGTGGGATATTATGTATGATACACTTTCGCAAGCAAACAGACATGCACGACCACACGCACACATACAACACACATGCTCCCACACACAAGAACACAGGAATGCCCGACATCTTGTACACATACAACACACACAAGGCTCATATGCGGACACACCAGCAAATATTAAGCATGTGTGTACGTGAACATCGCACGTGCATCTTAGAACTGCTTATACGCGTAAAGATACGCATGTAATCTATGTAATCCGGACTATGTAATGCAACACACATTCGCGTCCTGCGCCTAGCACAATCACACAATTACACATACCTGTAGACTGTTTCCGTAGGGGTTCTGTATGATGAACACGCCCAGGGCCTTCAGCGCATTCTGGCGCACCGATTTGGTGCGGTCGGACGTGCGTGCTTTGAGTCCAGTGATAATCTCGTCCCAGAATGTCAGGGGCACGCATTTCTGCGTGTATGTGGATGTTAGCTTGGGTTAAAAGTTGTAAAGTGTACGAATACTTTTATGTTAAAAGTGGCGAACCCACAACTTGCGTCGGAAACGGTAGAAGGTGGAAGGCGAGAAACTGACCCATAAACCCTGAAATCCTATAATAGGTACGGCTGAGACTCTCGAAGAGATGAAAAACGGGGTAGAGAGAATAGTGATTTGTGCGCAGGAAACTACGGGCATACAAGAGGCTCCAGTATCACACGCGACACACAGCAGACAAACAATTCGATAAACAAGTGTTGCTTATTCTTTAATACCAATTCACTTATGATGTTAATGCCCGTATGTTCTTCCTGTATTCCGGTCGACCACCACACATGTCAGATAGCATTGCACCTGCAAGCCAAAGACACACACACACACACACACACACACACACACACATGTATATATATATATAGATAAATACATATGCATGTGTACATATACATTTACATATACATATACATATACCCATACATATGTGTACGTATTCTTTCATATACCAGGACATATAATGAATATTGAACACAATATTACAAAATGTATATGAGTAAAAATGTATATAAGTACATGTTTTCACATATACCTTTGCATATATACGAATATTTTACATAACAATAGTCGACTAAGTACATATTTTTTCGTGTACCTGTGCATGTATATATATAAATATAACACACGATATTCCAAAATCTATGGAAGTATAAATTCTTCCATATACCTGTTCGACCAAGTATATCCACATGTCAATGCAGCGTTTCCGCACATTCGCATTCACATCATGGAGCCGTTCGAGGAGAATACCAAGAAACTCATCGCGTGCACGCACACCTTTGTCAACCCCTGCATCGTCTTTGCTTGCCCAACAATACACGAACATGTATTAGAATTCTGGTAGATCGTAAAGCAGATCAGTGTACAGGCATATACACGCTGTGTGCATGTAGCCCAAAAATAAACAAGCAGGTGTGTGTAATGCGTGTTAATGTGTATGTGTTTGTGTATGTGTGAATGGTGCTTACGTCCATATATATATATATATGATACAGATACACACACACACACACACACACACACACATACACACACACACACACACATATATATATATATATATATATACATATACATATACATATACATATACATATACATATACAGATACAGATACATATACACATACATGATGCGTATGGTCATGTGTATGCGTGTGTGCAAAGCGGGTGCATGTGTCACGACAGCCTGAATTTTCACCACCAATTTCGATTCAGCTTTTTATCAAATTGGTTTGTGAGTAACTGAGTCGATCTAATATTTCAGGGTCTCGCAGCTCATCTGTGATAACCAATCAAATGCCAATGCCATGCAGCACAGGATGGGTGGTATCGTGACGTATTGTAGTGAATGTGCTCGAAAGTTGAGGTGAAATACATAAATGAGCGCTATGGGTGTGATGTAATGTCTTGCAAGTGCTGATAGAAATGAACCAGAGTACAATCTAAAGCACACCAGGTATTCAGAAATCGTGTATATTCCTTAAAAACAAAGTTGCGCAAACAATATGATACAATGGTACGTAGACGCACAACTTCTCCTTAACACACACACACACAGAGTACTCACCATCTTCGGCCGCCCGTTTGTCAAGCTGCGAGAGGTAAAGACTCTGTACACGGGTGATCATATACAGGATGGTGGATCGAAAGGTCGCCGACTGTAGGGGGTTGAAGATTTTTTTTAGGTTTCGTGAGGGTTATGTTTTAGGTTTTATCAGGGTCTACTACATTTGGCGACCATGCGTTTCTGTAGGGTCTAGAGTTTAGAAAGGCCGAGAGCGCAAATGAAACCGACAGGTTGTTGCGTGTATGGTCGTATCTGCGTCGGATGTGAATGCGCACGCTAAGTACGGTGGTGTCTGATTTGAGACGGCCAAGACAACAGCAGCTGCTACACAACGGTACAAGTGTGACACGTAGGGCACCGCAACAGACTGGACACAGACAACCAGACAAAATAGATACTGCGGCGCACACCCACTTCTCCATCCAAGTGGGGCAGGACAGAGCTGATGGAGTTGAAGGTGGCCTCCGGCATTTTCTCTGACAGCTCCTTGAGGAACTCGCATGTGTACTTGACTCCAGCGGTGTCTGTTTGCATGCTACTGGGGTCATGTCGCGACATCTCGCTGCACACGGGACGGAGGGATTCGATTGAGCTGAAACACACTACTGTACACTGAAATGGACCAATGGCTACGCTAATGCCAGGAAAACATGTACGCGGAGATGCAAATGTGAATACAGGAACGTCATAGGTATAGCTATCCTACATACAAAAACATCGGAGGGATTCGATTGAGCTTAAGCACACTATTGTACACTTAAATGGGCCAATGGCCACACCAATGCCAGGAAAACATGTACGCGGATATGCAAATGTGAATACAAGAAAGTCATGAGTATAGATATCCTACGTGCAAAAACACATTTTCGCACAAAAGAAGATCCGGGCATTACCACTAGTTCACAATCAAACAAAAAGACCTTACCGCACGATTTCAGACACCACATTATTGGCGATGTGCTTGTTCTTCTTGGCCATGGCTTGCAGGACGAGAACAGCAGGCACAGGCATGTGAGAGCATTTAGGTACCAGACTGGTGACAATGGTAGTGATGTCTAACAGGCGGTTGTAGTCGATGCATAGCGTGCCCAGGATGTCACTGATCACTGCCATGATGTCCATGTCACGACAGTAGATCGGGTTCTCCAGGAGACGGGATGGGACCTTTGAGATACAGCTGGATGTAGGGTAGGAAACGGACACAGTTTATGAATATGATGGGAGGTCGCATGACAGGACATGCGTGTGGACATTGGGACGTCCATGTACAATCCATAGCCTATACTCAATGCAACCACACATTGGAAATTTGAACTTTGAAAGTAGCAGATAGGTTATACACTTTCGGGTCACCAGAATGCAAGCTTTCCAGAATCCTAGAACCTCCTATCGTTCATGTCCTTTTTTATATTGCATTCATGCTACATCACTCATTTACTAAAAGATCGACTATACACGCCGTGTTGCGAGAAATAGCCAGTAGCAGAGTCCTGACGCGCTTACTGCAAGTTCACTCCTAGAACAATCTGAGTGCGCTTCTTGCAACATGACCTACCTATAAAACAACTCTTACGCTTATATCACATTAAACACCACGACAATCAACTTCGCTCGAAAAACAGATGGCAGCATTTGTCCTGGCAACAACACAGCTCATGGCAGCAACTCAGCAGAGAGGTGCCAGCCTTCTTATTATGCTTGTACTCAACAAAGGATCCTTTGCAACATTATGATGCGTTCACAACACACTTAACTTCTCTACAATACTTCAACTATCCGTTCTGACGATAACATTACCTGCAAAACTCCTGCTCCGGGTATACAGCCGTCCAGAAGGTGGCAATGTCCTCTGTGATAAGCTGATGTAACCCTCGCAGAGTGCGCACCTGCTCAGGCATCCACAGCTCTCCTGGGCTCTGGGTCTTCTTCTGCACATGTGAATAGCATGGATGTCAGTAGGAGTTTCAACGACTATGCCACGCCCATATCCTCGCTCGAAAGTATCCAACGCCCCTCGTCACTCAAAGATTTACACACGCCCTACGGAACTAGTATACAGATAAGTATGCAGCGTACAGCGTACATACAATGCCATCGGGTTACGT
Source organism: Sphaeroforma sirkka (assembly GCA_001586965.3). Lineage (NCBI taxonomy): Eukaryota > Ichthyosporea > Ichthyophonida > Sphaeroforma > Sphaeroforma sirkka. The sequence continues at coordinate 9,998 of LUCW03000049.1, read as the reverse complement.
ACGGTAAGCATAGCACAGTTTAGGCATTTGGTATGTTCAAGAGGTTAGAGAGTGTGCACAAAAAGCAACCTCTTGGCTCCTGGGAGGGAGAAGGTCCACTGACAAGTACGTTGTGAACCGATACAATACCAGTCTGCTCCATAGTGTCCCGATCTTGTTGGTGCTTAGTGCATAGGCATGACATGCATGCCGAGTATAACCAAGTAACTTGTTACTCAACAGAAACCAGCCTCTACGCAAGGTAACTATGAATAGCTATGCACCATTCCTCAATTTGACACTAACTTGTGCGAACCTTTCTGCTGCTACCCTCATCCGCTGCCTGGCACGACTCGCCCTGACTCGAACACCAGCATAGTAGGAACACTTGCATTTTGATAGCATTCCTCCTGTTCGGCGATACACAAGTGTGATGGTTGGGATTGAGAAAAATTGTGCCTTTATACATAAACATATGCATATACGTATAAATACACACACACACACACATATATATATATATATATATACACACACACACACACACATATATATATATATATATGTATATAAATATATAATATACATATATTATGCATTCATATCAAATATGTACAGTAGCAAGAACTACCGCACTTGACGGCGTTCCTCCGTTCGACAGCGCAAGGGTGATATGTGTTGGTTTGTGACATTTAGTTCAAGGTATATTTTGTATGGTCAATCGCGTAAACAATGGCACATATTACAGAACTCATGGGGGAAGGTTTCATAGAAAAAAGAGTACAACACGACCAGGACTATGTAGCACACTACAGTGCCAATACATATAGCCAAAGTACACCTACAGCCGAGCCGAAATGGCTGGACTGATGTCGGCGCAAACGTGTCTACTACATAGCCACGAATATTTAATCATAAATGGAAACTTGAAGTACTAGTGGTTTGTACGCAGGGTACATATGCACAGTGTCACCAAGCAATCGCACCCGAGCATAGCCTCATATGTGTGTATTACAACATATGCACAATGTTATTCGGGGTACGTGTGCTATGTGTGTAGCATACACCAGACCCGCGTAGCAATAATCAAGCAATAACATAAGCGAGAATATTAATGTGTATATATCCCTGCGTAAGCACGGTCGTATACAAGCTAATTGCGCGATGTATTATATACATGAGGTTGAGGTCCACCTCTCCGCCAGCGCCACTTCGTTTGGAGGCAGCAATGGTCGACTGAACGACATCGGTAAGGCGATCGAACGAATCGATGAGTGTGTTCCAGACCTCTCGCTGCTCAGACTGCCGCAGTTCCTCAAACCGTCTGTGTGTGCACAATACGGTAAGAACTCAGGTAAGTACGTGGCATGCATCAGAACCCTCACTGAGGAGCGCAGCCAGGATTCAAAGGCATAGAAGGAGGCAGTATATGCCTGCTTCTGCCATGACTGATGATTCAGTAAGCAAACTATGACGTGCTTGCATATTACAGTTTCAGCGAGCATGCGATAGATGCAACATACACGAATGTCAAAGTTTGGTATGAGCATGTTTCATGATTGCACCCATCCACCCTAGGAACATCTACATGCAGATAAATATCATAGATAGATGACTGTCTACATACTCGAAAAGATGGTCTTATATCGTTCTATTTATGGTGAGCTTCGACCATGCATGGCTCATACATGGCTTGCAATAGGTCTACCTTAACACGAAGAATTTAATGTTAAGCGCAATCAAGTAGGAAAGAACAACCCAAAAATATATGAGAAACCACAGGATTGGGCTCAGTTCTCGGAACAGAATCGACTTCGTAGTCGCTCTCAGGCTGACAATCTGATGGTTTAAGACGCTCACAATACATGCCTATCACAAGCACACAAGCGCACAAACCAAAAGCACTAGTTTTCCTGTCCATACAAACCTTGCGTAACAGACACTGCTATCACTATTGAGGCCGTGTCGCTAAAAGATATAACGGGAGTGCTTCACACGAACCAACGCAGGCAGACAGACAGACAGACAGACGGAAAGACATACACAGACACAGACACAACACACACACACACACACACACACACAACACAGACACAGACACAGACACAGACACAGACACATACAGCTTCTCTGGAACACAGCAACACACTCAAGGTGATGAATTTCATTAAAGAACATGCGTTATAAACATCGACAACAATCGTATCAAGGTTTCTCTGTTCTGACCCGGCTGTAGGCGACGCTTCCAAACCGGCATTTTGGATATACTCGTACGCCAATAATAGCACTACAAATACACAAGCAATTGCTCGCAGTTATCCAGTACATATATACTTGGTAGCTCTCACTGCGTATGCACACATTTGTGTGGATGCGAAGGAAAATTTATTTAACCTCAACAACAACAAATCGGTTACAAGCTCCAAAACGACAGATTTTTCAGAATATAATTTTAGTTGCTAAGGGTACACATACACACATACATCGATAGTACAATAAGATAAGGGATAGTTTTGGTGTATAGCAAGACATACGTAGGAAGTACCAGATCGACTAACCCTGAATTCTACATAATTCAAATCTGTATACAAATCTATGCCGAGCGATGACATTGGCCATAAATATAGTCTATTTTGCCAGAGTCACAGTGTATATATGATTTTTCTTGTACTTGTCAATCTAGCATATAGCATACCTCAATAGTAAGTATAGCCCATCGAATACTTCTTGTTGGGCGATGTTTAAGGGACTTTCCCTTAGCTCCGCTGAAATAAGTAATAAGATTAGACGGTCAGTATTTTGAAACCGATGATAGGTCAAGGTATACCGATGTTCTAGGCGTATGCATACTGAAGCTCTGTTGGGAGCTGCAATTAAAGTGTCCGAGAATTAAAGCAGATTCAAAGAAGTATATTTGTCCCTTCCACACACAGCTGGCAGAGAGGCGGGAGTAGACCCCCGCTAAGTAACATACAATAAGGGTAGTAAGCCAGACAAATTTGTCGCTGTATTCGACTGCATGCTCAAATCAACAACATAGTAATTATTTATTTTATATATGAGCGTATCGCTCATATTAACGTATGTGATAGGCAAATTACTTCGCACATATACTGATAGGCAGATATTATATATGAATGATATATATATATATATATCATCCTATAGAGCCTCGTCGGAACTAATCTCCTTAATACTAAGACGTTTTGTAAATAAAATTCACGACGTAGTATCCAGATTGGATACACACAAGCTTCAAATATACGCACAAACGACATGAAGTCGACATTGACCACTTCTCCCAACACAAACGGTCCAACCAACAATAGCATCGAAACTTCATATGACTATATCTCACAGAATATTCAAACTATATGCACACGATGCTACCTACCATTGATAGCTTTCAGGTCTCGGATTTCCACATCCCTGGTAGACCGCACAGAATAGCGTGACTGTGAGCATGGGTCCTCCAAGTTTTGCCAACTGATTGGGAATACAAACTCCCACTCGCTAGCATCGCTCATCTTGAAAGACTAACACTATATAATGCTTATACGATAACTATGCAAGGCTTGGACAGTACCTAAATATGCACATGCATCAGTTCTCATGTAGCACACAATAGCTCGCAAAGTAATAAGTGACTGCCGTGTGCATATGAGGATAAGTGTGTATTTGACGATACGAGGTCATGAACACGATAGCAGTGCGATTCCAAAATATTTTATCAAAAATTTACTTTTCCGATTAGAAATGATTTGGGGAATAATCGATTTGCCGCCAATTCAGAAACGTCCTGTTGACGCACCGAACCGACAATCCGTCAAAAGAAATCTAAAAGTGTCGACTGTCGACTTCAAGTGTCAACTGTCGGGTGTCGAGTTGTCGACTTGTCGACCGTCGGCCTCAGGCGTCGACTCTCATGTACCGAACAGTTCAAACTGAAAAGTGGCCGAATTTGGGTCGTCATAGGGGCGGGCTCGTTGTGGGAGATATCCATAAATATCTTATACTGTGGTGAACTGGTGAGTGGTGAGTGGTGAGTGGTGAGTGGTGAGTGACTGGTGAGTATGGTCTGTGAGACTGTGACTGACTGGCTATGACTCTGTGAGTGTGTATTTATGTATTTAATTGATAGAGAATACCCCCCTCGCCGTTCGGCCTCATCGGCTCAGCCTCAGGCCTCAGCGGGCCAGGCTCAGCCCCTTCAAGAGTTTAGGGCCCTCACATCGGTCCTGATATAAAGATTTACATCACACATACATACCATACAAGAGACCTAGATACATACATAGGTAAATAGAAAAATATAAAATATGTAGTGTTGTCTATCGTTGTCGACTGGTAGTTGGTGTTTGTATTTAACTGTGAGTTTGTATCATTGTGGTTACTGGTGAGTAATCTGTGTGCATCACATATGGTATGCCAGTATGACAGTGATACGTAGTCACGAAACGACAAGTGTGAGACGCATAAACCGCTGCTAAGTTACATATCACCTACGCAAACGCGAGACAGAGTTGAGTTAAGTCGAATGTATACTTGTACGGCCGTATTATCGCAACAGAGTATAAATACGATAATACTGCGTTGCATCCGGTACACGATAATAAAAATATAGTTTATTCAATAAACCGTACATCCAACTACCAAGTGCTGGACATGACTGGATAGCTGTGTCTGGTAATGTGTGACCATATCGTATCTATTCAATTAGATTTTATTCTTCCGAGTTGCGCTATTTTCTTCTAAAAGTAAGAAACAATACTATCTTGCATATCCAACGAGTAGAGAAAATGTAATTTCATTTGGGTGTGCAAATAGTAAATTTCTTTTATGTTTACCTAACAGTGACCTTTAAATCTCAATCCAAATCTTTAGTTCCTCTCCAGAGGCTTGACCGAAGCCTTTCTTGGTGATGCTACGGAGCTCACCTGTTGGTGTCTAACGTATTATCCACATCTATATCTATGCAACGTGATCCTACACCTTGAGTTGAGTTATAGCCTACTAATCAAGTCAGGAAAATACTCGTTTCGCACCTTCTAACTACTGACTGCTATTCCGTCGTTCACCGCAGGGAACAATATCCATATCCCAACCCCATCAACGGTTTCTTAGTGCGCACTGACCAACTCCATGTCCTCGTCCTCACTGTCCGCTCGCATCTCGCTGAAGTCTAATGACAATTCAGCAGCCATGTCCAACGAATCGATATGTTCCGAAAACCTTCTTCTGAGCTCTGGCGGTCGAGCGGATATGGGCTCGGTGATCTCTGCCACTTCGGCAGGTACTTCGTCAGCCTGGGCAACTTCCTTGAGCTCTTTCTCCATGCTGGTTAGGAATTCGTCCACGCTACCCTCTCCTACTATACGCCCGTACCAGTACTCCACTTGCTGTGCAACAAACTCGTTGTCGCCTATCTCCTCGCCGAAGGCTTGGCAGAGGAACGGTCTAACGTTCTTGTCTTTCCTGGCCTGTTTGGCAATAGGCTTCAGGGCCTCACCCATCATTGGGTCACGGATCTCAATTGCGTGCCCATGACCATCCTCTCCGCTAGAATAGAATATCCAAGTAGCAATACCAATGGCCATAATAGGGAAGCGGCGGTCGGCGAACACGTGATCCTGAATAATAGGCTTCCAAAAACTGTTGGCCTTCATGCTGCCGTCTTCACAAACACGCGCAACAGCATCACTGACACGTGGATTACCAAAGCGTTCCACGATTAGATCCGCGTACTCCGTCGTATCCACACCCTCTGGCGGGTGCACTGTGGTGAGTGTCTCACGTGTGGCGGATTGTACCATGTACAACAGGCGTGTATCAGCCATAGCCTTGTCAATTTGCCTGTACCCACACAGGTATGCACAGTACGCGAACATGCTGTGCGTGGCGTTGAGGATACGTACCTTCAAGTGCTCGTACGGAATTACATCATCAGTCAATATAATCTTGTTAACCCCCTTGGTTTTCAGTAGCTCCCACTGTGGTCTGTCGTTACAGAAGCGTGTTTCTACTACCCACTGTCTGAACGGTTCACAGATCACAGCATCTGATGCCAGTTTGGTGTTCGGTGTTATCCTGTCGACCATCGTATTCGGGAAGTAGACCTTTGTGCGGATCCATTCTTCCAGACGAAGACATCCCTTCAGTCGTGCAAAACCAACAACCGCATTCTGGAACACGAACCCATTCCCGGGTATATTATCAAGTGACATCATCGAGAGTGGTTGGTGACCCCTTTCCATGCGGCGTCTCAGGGCCTCCACCACCAGACCAAGCATCGACTTGGGCTTCTGACTTCCCTCATTTGTCAGATCGTGTTCCAGTTCTGAATTCATTATGATAGCACCTGTACCGAGATCACAACTGTACCCCTTTTCAGTCACAGTCAGCGAACAAACTTTTGTATTCTCATCCGCCAGCATCTCTATGGCTATCTCGGGCGACGTGCCCATGTTGACCAACTCTTTGAATGCACCGATGGTTTTGGTACCCTGATACTCCTGGCTGAGCGCCGTGACGTCGTACGTGTAATTACTCTCGTTGAAGTATTCTATCAGATCGCGAGTTCGTGGCGAGTCTCTGTCTACCGCACGGATATCCCACTGTTGCAGACCTAACTCTTTGGCTTTCTCATTGTAGTCCTGCATGTAGCGTCCGAAGTGCGCACGCACGAAGTTACCCAATCCAATATGGACGATTGCAGGATTTCGCCCCGAATCGGCCGCTCCATTTCGCGTCTCAGTTGTTTCTGCACTATCAGTTCGAACCTCGCCAGCCGACTCAAAGGGCTCATCTGTGCCGATACCTACAGCACCAGCCAGCAGTGCGATGCCACCTTCGCTTTGTACAGTAGTACCGTTCACATGGTGATTGCCCTGCGCACTCTCCTGATGCTTCGCCTGTGTAGTGACAATAAAAGCAGCGTTTTTGCTGTCTGATAAGGTGACTTCATCCAGGCCCACAATATTTTGGTTGGCATCGCTGTGACTCACAAACTTGGGCAAAGGGGGCTGTGATTCATGGTGCTGGTCGTCCTGTTGATCCGTCACGGAGTGTTGATCTACGCTCCTGTTCATCTTGACCGGTGTGATGTTGCTGAGTTTCCGCTGGTGTGTTAATACGCTTGGAGGACATGGCGTCGCCTTATCTTCGGTAATTTCAGCGGCCACAACAGCTGGCGCGGGTGGTCTGAGAGGACCCGGTCTGCCTGATTTTTCTGAATCAGATTTCTTTGTCTCTGAATAGCGCCGAGGTATCGGTGGGGGTCCCTCTCGGGACCTGCCTAAACTATTATTGCTAAGTGGCATTGAATCACTTGGTGTCGCGTTTGTGTATGGCACAGGTGCGGGTGGCAAGGACGCAGCTGGCACTGGTGGTGTGGCCATCATCATCAGTATGTAAAAGTGTACCCGAGGCAACTATATCTTTCAAGTATGGTGATTATTATAAACCTTCGTGTTATATGATAACAATTCTAAGGTGTCCACTTCTTTAAAGCGAACACTTCTGCGTTGAAATTTTCACTGAGCATACCTTTTATCCCGATCCGGTTTGTGGATTGTAAGCTTGTATATTATTTGTTCTCGCAGTTCACACAGATTGTTGTTTTATAAATTCACACATATTTATATCTTTTTCCAAGAAAGTTTGTTGACACCTTCAACAACCATTGGAGGGACTATGACTCTGCATTTTCTCATGACAGCCAAAACTCAAAAGTAATCGGAAAATATAAAACAATTGATCCAACCAGAGTTCTCATTGCGATCCCGAATTTCTGAAATTCGTATTAAAATTGAGGGCACAGCTGCTTTCAAGGACTCCATATGTACGTCATATGTTCCGTCTGCTTTTTTTAGACAAACCAAATTTTCAAGTTCGGATTTAAAATTGTCCATGTTTTCAGACGAACTGAGAAAAAATTGAATTTGAAGTCATGGGGGACCAATCTATATATAGGTTCGGACCTGTCATTCGCACGTCATCAGACGACTTTAAATTTGCCATATTCACATATATTTAGATGATCACTTGATCAGTCATTTTTAAAACACATACGCATTAGGTAAATAATATAATAATGAATATTTACATGATGGGTATTAAAAAAATATCGTGTAACTTTTATGGAAAGCATGCGTGTTGGTCAGCGACTCAGCGGACCTTTAGTCCTTTACCCGTGCAGTGAATTGCATGCTCTGAATGAATCGAACAGATCAGAATCGACAAACATGTGTGAAAATCTGTGATTCTGGTAAATATGACCGTATCCTTGTGAAGATCGAATTGCATTATTCTTTGTAATAGATGAGATAATTTTTCAGTGCATTCCCACCAGCACCATTATCTCTGCTGCTAAAAACGAGCGTGCAAAGGATACTAAAGCTGCAGTAAAATAGATCAGGACAAAAACTGAAAAAGTTTTTATACAGTACAGTACATGTCTCTACTGACGCGTTAAAATTCTGGCTGGATGTCACACACGCGTCGCTTCGCATCGCTGACATGCAGACGGTGTGGTGTCCCAGTCTACGTTTTGTTACAACAGTATTCCACTCTTTTAGTTATGCTACGTACTATTGAAATTTTACAAATTCTAGGCGGTATAATTATAGAGCGCACAAGTGTAATGTGATACTGCGATACAGAAGGGTATTTTATTCTCTACCTTTCCAGTGGCGGTCATCTTTGTTTACAATATAGTATATTTGTATGTATTAAATATGGCCAAAAGAACACCCCTTTCCTGCATATCTAGCCTTCTGAAACGTTCTACTTCAGAGGGCTGTATTTGCTTCTTGTTTCACTTTCATCACCTATCATTATAAATAAAATACTCTGACTTCTAGAAGTTCTCATTTCTAAGTCTGATCCTTCGATCCAAATCTGTCATAAATAGAGCGCTATTTTTTTGTTCATGGTACATACAACTGTATAAATTTAGAGGGCTATGGTTTGACTTGTTTTATTTTAGGAGGCTATTTATGGTGGTTTGACATTGCCTTCTGAAAATTAGGCAGGTTTGACACTAATACAAAAACAGGGAAAACTGAAAACTCTCACTAAATACTGTAAATAGGTATCATGTATAAATCATCTATTGTATAAAAATTGTAAAGTATTTCGAATTTAGGAGAGAGACAAAAAGCTTTTTCCGAACAGGCATATTTTCAAGGGTCATTAGAAAACTTCATTTTTTCAGGAAGACCCGCAAGAGAATTTGGGTATTGATGTATTTTGATATTTTTTTGGGTTTCGGGTTTTAGTACATGTTTAAAAATAAATAAATAGTTTTCCTCATTTCTGTCACTGCCTTCAGTCCCTTCACATTTATAGGACTGTATTTAAAAAATAGTTATTTAGGAATGTATGTAATAATGCCAAATTGCCAATGTATTCATGTTTCTGTATTTTTCCTATAAAATAGTACCCTATTTTCTTTGGCGGTTTTTCTTTGCCAAATTCACATGCCCATTCACCACTGAGTCACTGCACAAATTGACGGCTGGTGTCTGGCGGCTTACTCTAATTTTCAGCATACTCCCAATATAGTGTCTATAAAGTATGTAAATACTATGTATTATGTATGTATGTCACAGCAACTCTGCATGATTTATCGCCTCCAATGAAATAAATTAATACGCACGCGTAGCGAGGGAGTCACAACAACCCAGTCACCACTCTGATCTACTCGGGTCGCGAATAAATAGTGTTCACAATATTTTTTTAAAAATACAGCTCCACCTAAAGTGTGCGTAGCGCGATGTAGACCAAATAGTGTACAAGCAGTATAGTAAATGAACCCGCAGACTTTCTAAGTGACTGCACCCAGCAGCAATTGACTATATACTTTGTAGCACTTCTGCAATATAAGCTTAACCGGCCACCTGTTGGCGCGCCCATGGACGTGACCGATAGCCTTCGTGCCAGTAAGCAGGTAAACTTTGTTATCGCCCTATCTGCCCTGTCTCGGGCACATATATATTCCTTGTATTTGTAACGAGCCT